>ML806873.1:167874-181485 GCA_009831015.1 Picea engelmannii
AAAAAATTCCACCTTGGCAGACAGGTCATCTTTTGCCAAAAATAAACAATAAGATTTATCATTTCAACCTTGTTGGTACCTTAAAAACTGGAACAAAGCAATAAATCCGATGCTCTTAATTATAAATTTTATCCAGAAACCATCCTCATGCAATTTAGAATGATAAAACTTGGATCTGTGTAGAAATAATGCCTCTCTGCCCTTCCCTATGTTTCAGTGGATAAAGAGTCAGATTTCTAACCTGTAAGCCACGGAAAGATCTGCTTTCGGTGGTTAAGAATAGTTGTGAAAGCTTGCGTAAGCCACCGAAAGTTATGTTTTAAAACTGGCTTTCAGAATTGTGAAATGCATTTTCTCTCGACTTGTTGATCTTTAATGCTTCTCCTTTAGGCCCTCTGCTATGTCCTCCTCCAATGCATGAAAATAGGTTGTGCCCTTTTTTCCCAGGGATATCGAATTGCAGCAGAGAGTAAATCTGTTATAACTTGGTATTTTGTGGATCAACACAACAACAAGGTTTAACCTCTGTTCATGATAAAACTCAGTTGTTTTTCTACATATATTCAATTCCATAGAGAGAAAGCAAAGAAAACCCAAATGCAACAGATTTTATGAGAGAATGCAGTCCAAAAACTGAAGCATATCTCTGAAACTATATCGTTTTTGAAGAATCTGTAAGCAATGAAGGTAAAACGGCTCATTTCGGTTCTGGGTTTTAATTTTTTTTTTCTAATTCTTAGCGTTCTGCTCAGAATCTCTCCCATAAGATCATGTCTCTGGAATGCATTTACGGGATTTAATATACTGTAATAAGAGGGACTCAAAACAACTGTGAGTTTTAGACAGTAGAGTTATGAATAGACAATAGGATTTTTGGATCTGATAGCTTAGGGTTATTTAATAATAAATGCAAACCCAAATGGATTGCCCAGATCATGGCATGATATCCTCATAATCATTTTTGGTAGTATTAGAAGACATCATGACGCATGTACTTCGACGATTGAGAACCTAATGGGATTGGCTAGCCGTTGGAAAAAAATATGCATTTTCGGTGGCCAACAACACCTTGCGTCTGCCTTTTTAGTGGCCGAAAATGGAAACTTTCAACGACTTTTTATATTCACGAGTTCAAATCATTATTTTCCACTATTGGAACATTACTCCTAGGCTTCTTATTTAATAATTCACCAAAGTTTATAATGTGCCCAAGCAATTCGAAACTGAACCATCAAGCCATTAGAACAATAATAATTGTATTAACACAAATAAATGCATCCAACAACCATTTAAAAGGATTTAAATTTTAATTACATATGAATGATTTGTAGAAAGATGTTTCTAAGGAAAATATTATGAAAATGACAATCCAAATTCTAAGTTTAATTCATGCTTACAGTCATGACTTAAACGTAGAAGAATCGAAAATCAAAAAGTACAAAATAATGAATAAGTCTTTAGCCCAAATAGTCATAATAAACTTGTAAAAGTGTTTATAGACAGGGTGATGGAAACCACTCATGAATGAAATGCCTTTCGAATAGTTTATAAAAATCAAAACAAGTGTGGCTGCCAATAGGTCCCCAGTCCTACAATAATCCTGATATTTTGTCAAGAAGGCTTGTTTCATTTCATCCCATGAGTTAATGGTTCCACCTCCCAATCCCATAAACTAGTGCAATGCTTCCCCTTTTAAAGTGGAAGGGAACAAATTTAGTTTTTGGGGTTCAGAGGTGTAATCATAACCCCTACATAGGACATCAAATTAAAATAGGAATGAATTCGGGTCTTCTGAAATTAATCCATGAAAGGTTGGAAGATTTTGTAAGGGAATTGCTTTCATGGGGGCATTAAAAATTGGATCAACTATTGAGAGATTCATGATCAGGGGGTGGCGATGGGTCTTCCTTTCCAACCTCATTGGTTTCTCCTTATCCTTCCTCCAGATTACAAGAATTTCCCTCTTCTAAAGGGTTGAGGGGTGGAAGATCTGTGCTTTGAAAACTTTTCTTAGTCCCTTTAGTTTTTCTATGAATCTCAGTGTGGGATGCAGTTGGTAAAACTTCTACCTGAGGGATTCGGGTATATCCTTTTGTAGGTCCAACCGAATATTGAGATTCATATTTTTGGATGATTTCATCTATGAAAGTGCTTCTCCCAGGGAGCACCAAGCCCTGGGATTTGGTAGTTTTTGGTGGTTGTTTTTGTTTTTCAAGATCTTTCTTCTTAGTCATACACACTTCATGCAAAAATAATTTCAAAAAGAAACACTTATATAACCTCTTAAGTGTCAACTAGAGGTAATCGTTGGCATAAGCATCTTACTTATTGCCTGTGTAGGTTCTTACCTTCCGTCTTCAATACCTGGTCCTCCAGAGACACAACCTATTCTACCTTTGACATTCTCCCTGGAAAATGAGACAAAATGTTGGGCTCTAAAGATGTCTAAAAATAACCTTAGTTTAACATTAATTTATCAACCCGAGGATTCGTCTTTTATCTCAAGAATGTAAACGAAGTTTATGCAAATAGCTCGTAGAGGCTAAAATCACGTAGTTAAAGAAAATCTAAGTTTATCCAAAATCAAGT
Organism: Picea engelmannii; assembly: GCA_009831015.1. NCBI lineage: Eukaryota > Viridiplantae > Streptophyta > Pinopsida > Pinales > Pinaceae > Picea > Picea engelmannii. The sequence goes on from ML806873.1 coordinate 170,464, forward strand.
TCCTCAAATGTTCATTAAATATTCTGAGACTAAGATCTTACTCAACGGAATCAAAATATGATTACTAACATGCTGCGAATGAAAAGGAACTAACTAATCTATTGAATTCATTTAACTAAAAAGAAATATTTGAATCTAAGTAAAGACTTGTAGAATTAACTATCAACTATGAATCAAATTGTTGGAAAGGAAATAGAGAATTACTCTATCTATGGAAAGAAACAACAATTGTAATCTAATCAAAAGGGATAGCAAATGTAACTTAACTGAAAGGAAAAAAAATTGTAACTTTAATTGAAAGGAACGGAAAATGTAACTAAATTGAAAGGAACAACAAATGTGAATCGAATTAAAAAGGACAATGTGTATGAAAATGCGAGGAACTGTCAAGCAGCAAACTACAGTAATGGAAGTTGGAACAACAATCATTAACACTTGAGATAAATGTCTATATTTTGTATGCAAACAACATAAAATCATTAACACACTTATGGATTCATATTAACTATTGTAAAAGATATTTGAATCACAAAACAAAAATCAAACTAATACAATTATATATCGAGACAATAACTCCTTCAGACTGGTCCCTTGGTCCTCATAAGAACTGCTACTAGAAACTTAGTATGTAGAAATGGTGAAAATGTTCAAATATTTTATTGATTCCATAGTTGGTACAACATTTACAAAAACTGCTTGCGCAGAGAAATTCTAAGTTCTGAATACTTGGATGCAATTCTTCTATATCCTCTTTTCAGGATTTATTACCCTTTATATATTACAATAATATGGGTAAATTAAGCCATATTGAGGATTGATAGATCCTCAGGATTGATTTACTATTATAAAGTTACAATATAGAAAAACAATCATCTTCAAAAATGCTTTGTGCCAAAAGTCCTCAACCTCCAATAGCTTACGCATCTTCAAGATCTCCTTTGTTATCTTGGGTTTGACAACATTTATCGAATCCTGTAACAAAATCAAACAATTCCAATCATATTTTAGAATCTTATTTAATATAACTTAAATAATAATGCTAGAAGATATATTAATAATTTTCTATCCTATTTATCCCTAATTAACTAAAAATTCTATCAAGATTCTATCATGAACTGTGGGAAAAAGGAAGATATTTGTACCTTTTTCATAACCCAACATTGGCGATGATTCATATCAAGATCAACATGCGCAATGGTAAATTTGTTAACGGTCTATTTTGTTGGTTTTCATGAGTCATAGATCTCGATGATGAATTAATTTGTGACCCTTGATGAAAATGCTTGAGGAGTTATGAGATAAGTGCCATCGAAATAATTCTCGGTTACAAGGTTATGGTCACATAGTGTAGGCACCAAGAGGAAGTGTAAAGAAAAGGGCTCTCAAGAGGATAAGCACTCGATCATAGCCATTGATCACATGGAAAGGAAAAGGTAAGTACTCGGGACTTAGTTCTGTGTTATATATAAAATCTTCTAGGTTTAATTTCTAGTTTGAGCCTATAGTTACATAGAAGTGCACATGTTGAGCACACAAGATTAAATTTGATCCCTTTCCCACTACTGTATAGAATAGGGACAAGGAATTTGGATTAGATTGAGCCCATTTGAGATCAATTATAGCTTGATCCTTTCAATCAACTTATCCATACACTTTAACCACTCCTATGCTTAGTCTCTGCCAATTTCAGAGTCAACTTGGCTCTTCAAATTACTGGTTGTGTCTTCTCACAGTAGAGAACTTTACAGTCATATGAGCAGGTCTATCCCTTCTGCTGCATCTATTTTTATCAAAAAACTGAACCCCAAAACTCCCTCCCTAAAACATACAAAAAATGAATATTTATAGAGTTGCAAAGGCTCTCGTCCATGGTAAACCAGACTGATGCATTGTAAATCACACCGAGCCTTTGACATAAATTGATTTAGAGTGACAGAGGTGAGTGATGTGTCGAGCATTGTTATTCCTGTGCATTGTTTGAGGCCACTAAAAATGACCAGATGTGTTGAAAGCTCCTTCTTGAGCTATACCATGATTTTAAATATCAGAACTGTTCTAGGAGATTAACATTCGAACGTCTTTTATTACCAAAATGAATGTGAGCCACCGATTAGTTTTTCAAATATGCGATCTGAGTGATCCTTCTACCTTAGCGCCCCTACTAAAATTTTCTTAGTCTGCCAGTTTTAGACTTCCTCTAACCCTATTTAGCAATGGTGCCAATTAAAAACTTCGAGACTTCGAAAGTTCGACCCTTCAACAATTTTGGCCTATGTTGAGTTGAAAACACTCCCAAGGTGGTAGGGCCCGAAGTGACATGGTGTTCTGATGTCATATGATTTCATGACTACTGACATGACACATAAGGTGAGTGACATGTGTCACTTAAAAACGAGTGGATGATGGGACCCAAATGACCAAAAATGAGTGCCACATTCTTTGACACTTTGGGCTTTGAGATTTTTGGATTGTGAAGCATGAATATATCCTGAAGTAGTATGGGCCCAAAGTTATGTGTCTCAGAAGGAGAGTGCCGTGTGATTTGACACTTCTGGCTTCGGGAGTTTTGGATTGTGAATCATGAAGATCTGTCAAAGTAGTACGAGCCTAAAGTGATGTGTCTCAAAAGGAGAGTGTTGCGTGCTTCAACACTTTGAGCTTCAAGAGTTTTGGATTGTGAAGCATGAATATATCCTGAAGTAGTACGGGCCCAAAGTGATGTGTCTTAGAAGGAGAGTGACGTGTGCTTCGACACTTCAAGCTTCAGGAGTTTTGGATTGTGAAGCATGAAGATATCCCGAAGTAGTATGGGCCTGAGGTGACGTGGCAGCTCGACATTCGAGGCTCCATGATTTTCTTGAAGTAAAACCTCTTGGATGAAATAACTCATGAGAGGACATGGCTGTGAGGGCCCACTTCGAAACTTCGGGGATCAGGTACTTCAGGGACCTGCTGCTTTGGAGCTCTGACACTTCAGATCTTCAGAGGCTTCAACACTTCGTAGTTTGGACACTTTGGAAGATTTGAACCAATGGAAAGTTCAAACACCCAAACACCAAAGTCACAGAGTCATTCATGTTAAACCCCGCATGAGTTTGAGACTTCGAATGCAGGAGAGCCACTGATCTGCATCGACTATTGGATTGCCACCATTGAATATTTGACCTGTCTATTTGGCTTAAATTCTAAGCCCAAAATGGATTGCTTTGATTTGGTGCATTTTTCTATGGAAGCTTACTGAGCTTACAAAGGACTTGTTGGACATGGATGTCTCATGCCCACACAAAAGACTGGGTGGATCTTTTGCATGCTTAATTAGTGGAAAATATGATGACAAGTATTTCAAACTCAAACCAAAACATATTTTCAGGATGAGTAGGGGCCATGAAGCCGAGTGATTAAATAATGGAGAATAAGCTAAGAAAGCAACCACAAAACTCAGAATTGATGTATGTATAGGGTAAAGGAGGGAAAAGGGAAGGAGTGTAGACCTAGGTTACAACATGAAGGATACAATCAAAGTAGTGGTTAATTTCTCATAAAAATGTATAGGGATTTCTACAACAGTCTATGTGGAAAGAAAATAGCATTGATGTTATTGAGGTGTAGAGACATTGAGCAATGATTGTGGAAGGAAAAATCATGAATGGGTCTTCCAGGTATTGGTGATGTTTTATTGACTCTGGTTGTGAGTTAACTGTGTTGCAAACTAAGGAGAAATTGCAGGATATAACCAATAGAAAAAGCTAAGACACTTTGAAGAAGAAATAAAATGCATGTTTATGTGTTTGATTCCATGGAATTGCATATTATTGTATAGGATTGAGAGAATTGGTATGCTCTTGAAAACCATAATTCTTTAATAAATGAATTTAGTGCAGATGTGTTATGAGGACATCGATTCAAAAGAGTGAACTAGAAGGAGGAATGATTTGGAAATAGGATCTTGGAAGAGATATTGAGAATTTTTTTGCTAACTCTAGTCCTAAAATATTGTGTTTACAGGTTGAAGCAGACAAGAAGGAAATTGTAGCAGAGAAGGATGATGGATAACATCCCTTACAACAGTGAAGTTGTAATAGAAGAAGAGGGAGAAGGAAGATCTCTCAAGTGAAGAGATATGTGACATAACCCTAGACAAAAAATTGAATTGATGAAGAAGAAGAGGACAATTGAAGTTCGCAGGGAAGTGAGCAGTTAAAGAAGAAACAACCTAACAACTTTGAAATTTGAGGAGAAGACGTTCTCTAGAAAAGGTTATAGGTGAGACAACCAAAAGAAATACCAAGAAGATGACTTGGTTAGGTAACAAGTAACAGACTTATTGTAAGATGGAAAAGGTTTGTTGCAGCTCACAAGTGGATAAGGAGAATCCATAGAGGAAAGAGGAGAAGGTGACTAATAACCTTAACAAAATTGTCCAAGAATGTAGTACTACTACAACAGTAGAAAGAAATAACATAGTACTTTTAGGGTTTCTTCATCAAACCCTGATTAGGGTGATAATTGTTCTAGGATAGGTAGCAAAACATAGGTCATAGAAAGAGGATAGTGGAAGCAACAAGTGGCACTAGTACTAAAGAAACGACAACATAAGAGTGATGGAATCAACAATAATATAGCGACAGGATAGAAGGGAGGAGAGGAGGGGGGCATAGCCTATACCCATCAAGAGGTTGATCGAAAGGAGGAGATGCACCACTATACCATCAAGAGAAATCAACCAAGGAGAGAATTGCACCACTATACCAACAAGAGAATGATCCAAGGAGAGGGTCACACCCTATACCAACAAGAGAATGATCCAAAGGAGAGGGTTGCACGCTATACTAGTGTTGGCCTTTGGTCTATACTCTTTTACTTAGGATTCTTTATTGATTATTCTGATCCTACCTTACTATCATAGATTGACCCTAGTTCAGATTTGAAAATCTCCCAAAAAAATCCCTCTAAAACTATCAGCCCCTCTGGTAGACCAGAAGGAAACATAGAAAACAAAGTGTATTGCGCAGTATCACCCGAGATAGATCTATGGGTGGCTGAAATAATCAAGTGTTTACAAACTAGGAATGAGTGGTATATGTAGTTGTACTCTGTAATATTTATTCATTTAGTCTAACATCTTATTCTAGCAGTGATTCTATTCATGCATGTGAAATATGAGATCTAAATAGTTAATTCATTCATCTAAAATTCACCATTTAATTAGAGATAAAGACACATGCATTCATTCACACAACACAGGTGTTAATGTGGTTCACCCTCTCCTGGGCTATGTCCACAAAGATCTAGATCTCAAGCTCTTTATCATGGTTCAGTAATATGTCACATTGCACGTGTTTACAATATTAGATCTCACTATCCTCAATAGGATCCTTGATCCCCGTGATATTGAGTAGATCAGACCAGGATCGTCAATCTATGATCTAACTCTCAGGATCGAGTCACTCATTGCTTCCCTAGCTCACCAGCTACTGACCCGTATAGTTTTTACAACATTTTTCCTTCCATTCTATGCTCTTGTCCTCTCTTTCTTCCCTCTATCTTCCTCTCTCAGCCTTGCTCTCCCTCCCTCTTCCTCTTAGTACTACATATTTATATTCTTGTCTCATCAGCCATTACAATACATTACAAAAATCCTAACCCTAGCATCATTAGGTATTTCTTGCATTCGCACCTCGCCTGCTTCCCTTAAACTTGTTGATTTTCCTTCCATCTATCCTTTCCTCCTTTCATGATTCTCTTCCCAAAAATAGCCTTTTCCCCTGATTAAGAATGCATCCAACTGGACCCCAACATTGACATGTGGCTCATCCTAAGCCACCTAAACTTTGTGTGCTTCTTCAATAACTCCCGCGAGAGTCTGGAACTTCTTTGTGAGTTCCTTTGCTTGTGTTTGAGCCTGCGTGGTATTTTCTCTGAGTGCTTCGTAATATACTCATTGATCATCTTTGTTCACTCTACCCAAGTTTGTGCCATGTTCTTCTTTTCCTCTTCTTCCTGTGAAATGACCTTCGCTGCCAGCTCTTGGAGAGGTTCCATTTGAGCTTGTCGATCATTCTTCTATGCCTGTGTGGCTATGAGTTCTGCTTGCATCTTCTTCATATCTTGTACTCCTTTGAGGTGCTCAGTGATTTTCATCATCTTCTGACTCTTCTTGAGGTCCTGGATAGCTTCACTTATCTTTTCCTCTTCTTGGTCCCATTGTTGGATTGATCCTCCTCTAGCTTTTTCCATAGTTGTGCTGCTTTATAAAACAAGTTGACAGTTGTGCTGAATTTTCGTTCCATTTCCTCCATCTGATTTGTTGCTTCCTGCTTCCTTTTCTCCTTCACCTCTGGGGGAGTGGTAGGGATGAGTTGTTTCTTGAGGTTCTTGATCTCCTGCATGTATTGATCGATTGTTTACACAATCTGATCAAATTTTTGTGTCATCGTGGGCTCTGATGTTTGCGTGCTCTTTGGAATTTTGTTATGGGCTACAACCAATCCCTTCTCGAGCCTATACACAAAATATTTTTCATGTTTGGTCTCGAGATTGACCTGATTGAGCACCAACTTCAACTCTTCTATGTTCTCCTTCGTGTCTTGAATTTCTGTTGCATCTGTGTGTTCACGCGATTGTACCTCCTACACGTCGTTGACTTGTAGTTTATATAATGCCTTGGTTGGTATCCACCCCATTACCCACTATATTTGTGCCAGATATTTCAAGGATGTCTGGTCCACAATTTCATTCATGCACAACATGTTGGGAGTAATGTGAAAATTTGAGCTCTCTTGTGCTATTTTCTAGATCATATCCTGCTTGATGGGTAGAACCTTATCTCTTGTTTGTGATGTTGCGGGGAATAACTCTATTCCTCTGCCCACCTTTTATGTTTCTATGATATTCTCTAAGAGTTGTCTCATGTCAGCCATCTCATCTTGGATCCCATCCCTTTCATGTTGGGCTTCTTCAAAATCCTTTGTTGTTCGGTCCTAGACCATTTTGACCACGAGGTATGTGTCGTCCTCAGTGATTGTATATTTCGGTGGCATTTCGTGCGCCTTATATTTATTGCACACACACTCAGTGGGTATGATCGACCTCTTGGTCTAGCCTTGTTCCTCTTGGATAGTACTTGATGTCATCCCCTATGTTGTCTCAGTCTCTTTTCATGTTCATGTAGTGCATGGGTGTTGTTCTTCTTCCCCGCCTGGGTACCATTCTTTGGTGCACCCCATTTCTTCTATTCTGTCAGCTTCTACCCTGGATTTGGATTCATGGGCACCATTTTGTCTCATGCAGGTGTCTGTTCTTACCCTGCATCAACCTCCTTATCCGTGGAAATCTCTTGATTCAGAACTACAACTCTCTAGTCATCTTGCCAATCCTTGATGGCCATCTCTATGTCCTCTTCCTTGATGCAGTATCACAGTTGTAGACATTCCTTCCCAGGACCCTTTCGTCCTTGGATCCATACTACATTCCTAGTCACTTTAAAGTTGGCTATTCCCTGATATTGTGTGACCAATTCTAGCGTAACCCGCAAAGTGTTGGCAATGCTTTCTTGCATGTCATTGTAATACCTTGCGAACAACCCTGCACTTGCACTTTTGTTTTTGGGATTTGAAGTGCTCCCCAATGATAGGTATCATGTTGCATGGAAATAAGTGGATCACTCATAAAAGTATGTATATTTAGGCTCCCTCCATATGACCAAGGAGATCAAGATGAGTAGCCAAGAGTAGTGGAACTTTGTCCCAAGGTCCTGTGTGTCCTTGCAGTCTTCAAGGAAAATATTTAACAAGTACAGGGACCAACTAAGTATAGTGCCCTCCATGCACTATGCTGCAGCTGCGACGACCTTGACAGGGAATTCCCCCTTGAGGCACTTCCTGAGCAACTTGCACACCATGATTTTTGTGGCCAACCTACTTGTTGCATCACTGATACACTTAATGATGATTCTGCGTGACCCTCTTTATGTGACATACGTCTTCTTCATTTCCTAGGATAGTGCTTTCTCCTTTGTTTTTTCATCAAGGAACTGTGTAGAGCTCTCCCCCCCAAATGGAAGCCCTGTGATATATGTAATGAGCTCTACATCTATCAAGACAGATTCCTCCAGCCATAGGTATCCTCCATGGATAACTTTCATCAGCTTCTTGATGCATTTGTTTACGTCACGACCCCTTCCAAAGTGTGGGATATCCAACAGGCTTAGAATCTTTGTGTTGGATAGTCCGACTGTTGACTATTTTGGTTGGAAAATTAGTTCTCCAAAGGGTCCTATACTAGTGGTATCCAGGTAAACTTGCTTTGAAAACTCCAAAAATTTGTCCATGTCGGTCACATCTTGATCCAAGTACCATAGTTTTTCTATGCAGCCTAATAGGTTAGCCACGATTCACACTCCTTCTAGAATGTGTGAAAATACTATGTTTGTTGCAACCTACCTTCATGGTTATCTTTCTATTGGTTTCTTTCCCTTCCATTGTGGTGGTTGACTTGAGGTTCCAGCCTCCATTGTTCTCTCCTCTATATACACTTCTACTTAGTCGGTGACATCTTCTACTATGCCCTCATGTTGTTGTTGTGTGTGACCTTTCTGGTGTTGCCTCTTCTGTCTGGTTCGGGACCGTCCCATTAACCCTCAAGGATTATTCAAGGTTTTCAGTGCACGAAGGATTTTCTACATCCCTGACCTATTGGCCCTGTCCCACTTCTAGTATATCAATATCCATGCCCACTGCTGTTGTTTTTTGGGTTTCTGCCACCACTAGTGTGGGGCTTGCTAGTTCCATATTGGGCGAGGGGATTTCATCCAAGTTGACAAATTCAATAATCCGCGGTGGTTCCTGTTCATTTCCCTGTGGCTATTGAGGTGCTCTAATGTTGGTTTGAGTTCGTCTATAGGCCTAGCTCGGTGCTCCTAGCTTGGGTGGTTCCATGGTGGTAAAAATGGTCTCCGTCGAGCTTAGTTCATTCTATAACTCCTGCAAACTCGCTCTCTACTCTATATCCTCTGTCACTTTGTTCTTTTCTGAATTTCAAAATAACCTTTTTGATACCCACGTGCTTTACTTATATAGGAGTTGTATGAAACTTTCCAGAGACGTTACCCAAGTTGTGTTTTGAATGAACTAGCACTTCTTGCATACCTTCCATTGAATTCCCTTGATGTCACCGGTTGGCATGAATAATGCGTCATCTCATCAATTGTTCTTGACATCCAATTTTTATAGACATCATCAATTGGAACCTATTTGTTGTATCCTCCATTTATGCATTTTCCTCCTTTTTCTGATTGTTGGTCCTTTCTTCGACGCACTAATGTCTCTGAGTGCACATTATGTTGTTTGGTTGATGTGCATGGAATTTTTATTTCTGTCGCGCTATGTCTTGTTTCACTGGTTTATTTCTTTTGATTTATGGTGTGGTAACCCCTCTATTGTTGCATGAAATCCTTTGTTTTTTTTGTTTTTTTGTTTTAAGTGCTAGGAGGATGAATGTATGTATACAACTTCAGTCAACTTGCATTGATCATTCCTATGATTTTTGTTCCTCCCAAGTCCTTCAACTATACAATTCCCCCATCTGTGACAATCTTTACTTCATATGGTCCCAACCAATGCATTCTGAATTTTCCTAGGTGTTGAAGAGATTTATTGTCGTACACCAATACTAGGTATCCCTCCTTGAAAGTTTTATTCTTAATATATTTATCATGCCAAGATTTTCCCCTTTATTTTTGTACTTCTTGGTGAAACCCTGCTAGAATCCTATCTTCCTCCATGATCATCAACTAACTTATCCTTTCTTGTACTACGCCTCACTTTGTCATGTCTGTAATTGCTGCTACACGTAGACTAGGTACCAAAAACTCTAATGGAACCACTACTTCTTGTCCATACACCATTGTTGGCCCTCGTCCAAATTTTGAGGAAACCTTGGTCAGGTTTGACCACTTTTTAGACTTCGACAGGTTGGTCGAAGATGGAGCACCCAGGTGGAGATGAGATCGTGGATCTCACTTATTTTGCGAGCCCATGGGGTTTACCCATGATTACACCTTACTGTAAAAGTATAAATAAGTGTAAGAATGTATTGTATAAGGGAGAAGTGATGTAAGTGTGAATAACTATGAGGCTAAGTGAAATTAGTTTTGATTGCTTTGTGCAACAAGAAGTGTATGTAAGGCTCTGTGATTGATAGAGGAGTTGGCTTTGTGCCTTGACCTAATTTTGGAAAGGAGGATTTGGTGCTCAATACATAGATCTCATGTCCTATGTGAAGCTTGGCTCTATGGCTTAGTGCACAGGAGAAGATGAATGTAAGAGATTGAAGAATAATAAATAAGACGAAGTAGTTGGTGGATGTAACCCCACACTGGGGTGAACCACGTATATCTTGTGTCTTTGGTGTGATTTTTGTTATTCTTGTTATTTATCTTCTTAGTTCCTTTGTTATTATGTATGATAGATAGATATGTTACTTCTTAGTTCTTTACTTGTGTTATGGTTGAGTGGTTGTTATATCTAACATATATTTCTAAGTGTTATGGTTATATTGTTACTGCGTCAATCTATCTTAGGGTTTGTTCTGCGATGTTAATGAAGTTAATGAACTAATTCATATCATCTTCTAAGTGTTATTAAATTCCTTTGTGAAGTATTTTTATCACAGATATGTGTCCCAGCTTGGTTATAGACACCTATGTCCTGTAATCCCCCTTGCTTCTACCTCAGGTGAGACTTCGCCTTCTTCGCAAGTGTTATCGAAAGGGTCGGTAGTTAGGGTTTTGTTGGTGCGATGTTGAAGCTTTGAACCCTAGTTCTGTCCCTGTGCCAATGTTAAGGTCCTAACCCACACATAGGTAGATCAATGTATTCAGATGTAATAAAGTTCAATATTAATAAGGCCTTTCAATGAAATAGAATAAGGCGGATGTAAGAAGACCTAATAGAAGATTCCACTTCTAGAAGGATCTTCCTCTAGATGTTTATCTTAATAGACATATTTAGTATAAATAAGGGT
>ML806873.1:197117-214301 GCA_009831015.1 Picea engelmannii
AAGGCATTAAACCATTTTCTAGCCTCTCCTTGGAGACTATGGACAAAAATTCTCATCCATACATCTATGTGCATGATAACATTGTCATCCGTGAAAGTGTAAAAGGCTTCTAGGTGTTCTTCCGCAGTTATGTCCCCCTCGCCTGTAAACTTGGGCAGCTTATTTAGGTATCCATCTGTTGGGAGGGCATTGAGAGGTTGTGGTAAGACAAGAGGAGCATACCTAGCAGCTATTATAACCTCAATTCTGGCCATGGGGGGATTTTCTCCTGCCATGGGAATATTAGGTGGAGGAGAACTTGGAGGAGAAGGAGCTCGAGAAGGGGATATTGGGAATGAGCCTCTAAGTGGGATGGGAAACAATAGGAGATTTAGGGAGAAGGCTAACGGGTTTAATTCAATGGACGCTCCTCATTGTGCAGAAGTGGCAATAGTAACAAGAGGACGAGTGGTAAGACTAGGAGTGGGGAAATATTCTGTGGTCCTGGGTCTACGCCTAGGTACAACTTCAGGGGAGAGGGGAGTGACAAGGATTTCTCCCTCCAATCTTAGACCAGGGGGGGGAAACTCAACAAGAACACTCCCGAAATTTAGGAAACGAGAAACTTCAGAAAAAGGTTTGTTAAGAAATTGAGGAGGAGAAATAGGAGTTCCTACAGAAGGAGATGGTGGATTACCTGGTTCGGTGGCAGAAGCTTCTCCTTCAAAGGTCTTTCCTTTTCTGAGAACCACCTCTGGATCAGTTTCTGGTGTAGCTAGAGGCAGCTGTGGATGGGACTGCATGTGTCTACCTCAGAACGCCACAATTAACATGACATGCTCGCCACAATACAATCATCACAATGGAGTCGCCAGGTGCATAGTAGAAATCTTCAAAGGATCTGATACACGATGCACCTTCAGAATCAGAGGCTCAATGTCGTTCAATCCCAAGGAAATTTTTCAAATTCGTCCCCGGCAACGGCGCCAGAAATGTTAGTGATGGAAGTCACTCCTGGATTACTTGCAGGAGCAGAGCCCAACGCCCATCAATTTTTATGTCACAATAGTTTTAATGGGTGATCAAATGGATAGAGACTCAGGGAGATATCACTCCAACTCAGGGACTGGGTCTGGTATGTAAGGAACATAGGAGGTCTTGATCTAAATTTAGTTAGTGAGTTGGTTAAAAGATGAGCAGGTGGAAGACTTGGTAAGAAGAGTGAGAAAACTACCTCGGGCAACAGGCTTTCAGCAGTTTGCAGAAGAAAGAATCTGAATGCAAGATCCTCTTGGTTCAAGGTTTCAAGAAACTGAAAGGGGGAATCGACTGGATTCTCCAATTCCAAGTCATTCAATGCTAAGAAAATCACAAGGATTGATTAGAAACAATGCAACTGTTATAGTGATCCAATCTATATCATCTTATAACAGTTACAACTCGACTGGATTCTCCAATTCCGAGCTGCTCTAACACATTGTAAACAAAGATGTGAAAGAAACTAACATTCATAAGGCAAGAAGTCTCAAGAGTCCATACATAACTAGAATAATAGTGCTTCATTAAAGTTTTACAACCGGGAGCCTTGCTCAACCATCGATGATGATAAAAATGGCGAAAACACCTACATATACTCAAAACAACAGCAACAACAAAAATAAGACGTTGCATTGAAAACATTGTGTCTGCATGCCCACTGACAATCAACACATGAAGACTCTGGTAGATCGTGCACCTATGGCAGACGCAATCGAACTCTTGACCGTCCTGTGGGTGAACCGACATTCTTTTAATTCATCGACAAACTTTCCCTTTATGGAGGATACGATGTCTAACCACCTCCAACAACTGCAATAACTACCCTCCTGTGATCAGGAATGGTTCTGGTCAACTCTGCATTTTGGGGATGTGGAGGTCTTTTCGAGGGGCCACCTGGACTAGCAGAATGGTTCACGGGATGAGAGGTGAAATATGTGGCATGCTCGATGAGGATGTTGTAGGTGCCAGTATGGTGAAGGTGAGGCGGGGAAAAAGGGGTACTTTCGTGGAAGTGATACAGGGATAGGAGACAACAAATGGAGGGAGGTGTTGAGGTGGAGGTGACTGGGTGAAGGGGACACATTGAAGGCAATGAATACTTGGGACCAGTATATTCGTGCCACATATAGATAGGGGGCCTACTAGAGTTAAATTCCATTCTGGACCCCCCCTTCTCATTAAAATGCAGAACCGATGGGGGGGTCCGAAATCCGATACAGACTGTAGATCTAAGCGCCGAGACTTGGGCCATCTAGATGCGCACATACATTATCTTTGATTCCGAAACCCCTCCTCTCGTTAAAGCAACAATGATGGAGGGGGTGCGGAATGGAACCTCATTCGTGAATTTGAGTGCCAGGATCACGACCGTCCAGATCTGTGCCCTCTTTAAATTAAACTTTCCTGAGCCTTGTTGATGGATGAACGACTGAGATGACCTCGACGCTTTCAACATGAATATCCCAAAGGGCCCCACTCATGGCTCAACTATCACGTTGTGTGTCCTTTAGATGGACGGTCCTGATTCTTTCAAGATTTCTGGCACTGGGGGTTCATGATGCAATGTTTCTCAAAATATCGATTGACCAAACCACGAAAGCACGGGTGTACGCCGCGTGTCCTTCAGAGTAACATTCGAGATGGCATTTGATGTTGGAAGTGGGCTACCTTTATTATTAGGCTCACGTGACATGACCTAGTTCTAGGACCATACGCTTGGCTTCAAAGGTTCTTATCGACATTTTGGGGTTCGGGGTTTCGAGATGTAGAAAAACATGAAACCCTCACCCTTCGAACTCCCAAATGTCGAAATGTCAATGTGACTAGATCTCGCACCACACGTTCTTTGGATGAACGACTGATATCCTTTCTTGCATGCAATATAAATTCTACTTATCGCGCTAATCCCGACACGACTTTGCTAACCACGATTTCCCGCCATCCGTCGATCTTCTTTTATAGATGAATCCGAGCCGTTGACAATGTAATTTTTCCCGCTCACTTGATTTTTAGCCTGAAATGGAGCTTGATGTGCTATGCTTGGGTGTTCTTCATGCAACCTGTAGACCTGGGTGCTCTCAGGACTAAGACAATAAATGCAGCTAACAATTAGCATATGCGACAAAGGCTCAACTTCAGAGAATCCAGGAAGAGAAGGAGAAGGTTACAAAATATTTGAAACACGAGAAGGATGAAGTCCTGGAAAAATTATACGTAGTGCGCTAATACGTAATCGCTTATGAAAATGAAAAATAATAATTTCAGGTGATGATCCACGAGAACAAAGTGAAGATAAAGAGATAAAAGGACCAACTGCTCATTGAGAAGACTGTGATCAAAGAAGCAGTGAATAAAACATCTTTCTCTGTTCCATTCTTGGCATAGGAGGAACATGAGTCGGTCGAGGTTCAAGTGGCAAGGCTCGCTGAGACAATCCAATAGCTTCAACTGAGGATATTGGAGTTGGATATCCAAGTAGTACCAAGAACTCCACAAGAAGTGTGTGATTAGAGAGAAGAAGCCGCTAAGAATGCAATAGGAAGAATTAGAGCCCTCGCTTCATAATGGAAACAATTGATGGATAGAAGCGCATAGACTTACGAACGCCTTGCAGAAGATACAGAGCTAAGGAAAATGGAAGAAAAGTTACAAGAGGTGTAGCAGCAGGCCTCCTCCATGCAGATGTAGATGAAGCTGCTCACCACAGTTGAAAGAATGAAGAGGTCCCAGGATCAGTGCATGGTACAACAATAGATTACCGCCATCCAGGGTAGAGTAATAGAAGTCGCATATAAATTACAACCTATGCAGGATGAAGCCTTCAAGGTGTTTGAATAAATTGAAGGACAAGTCTCACAATTGGACTAAGTGGTTGTGACAATAGAACAACACTTGTAAGGGCATGTTACAGAGAAAGTTATCCAAGAGCTCGTTGAGAAGGAGGCTCAAGAAAATAAGCAAGTCGAGGTAGCTCGAGTGAAGATTGAGGTCTTCAAGGTAGCATTGTCCAAACCTGAGTGATTCAAGACACGTCAAAGGTGTGTTTTGGGGGCCTGTTAGCCCTCGATCATGTTTTGAGGAAACATTGGTTAGGTTTGACCACTTTTTGGACTTAAACAAGCTGGTCAAAGATGGAGTGCCCAGGAAGAGATGAGATCGCAGATCTCACTTATTTTGTGGGCTATGTGGACCCAGTAAGGGGTCCCTAGGGTTTTTGTAATGGGTTTTGGGATGTTGGCCCATGGGGTGTACCCATGATTAGACCTTATTGTAAAAGTATAAACAAGTGTAAGAATGCATTGTAGAAGGGAAAAGCGATGTAAGTGTTAATAGCTGTGAAGCTAAGTGCAAGTAGTTATGAGTGCTTTGTACAATAGAAAGTGTATGTAAGGCTCTGTGACTGATAGAGGAGTTGGCTTTGTGCCTTGACCTAATTTTTGGAAGGAGGATCTGGTGCTCAGTACACAAATATCATGTCCTCTATGAAGCTTGGCTCTATGGCTTAGTGCACAGGATTAGATGAATGTAAGAGATTGAAGAATAAGAAAGAAGACAAAGCAGTTGGTGGACGTAACCCCGGACTTGGGTGAACCACGTATATCTTGTGTCTTTGGTGTGATTTGTCTTATTCTTGTTATTTATATACTTAGTGCCTTTTTTATTATGTATGATAGATAGATCTGTTATTTCTTAGTGCTTTACTTGTGTTATGGATGAGTGGATGTTAGATCTAAATTATAATGCTAAGTGCTATGGTTATATTGTTACTGTGTCGATCTATCTTAGGTTTTGTTATGTTATGCTAATGAAGATAATGAACTAATGAATATCATCTTCTAAGTGTTATTAAATTACTTTGTGAAGTATTGTTATCACATATCTATGTCTGAACTTGGGTACAAACACCTACGTCCTGTAACCCCCCCTGCTTCTACCCTGGGTGAGACTTTGCTTGCTTCGTAGGTGTTTCCAAAAGGGTCATTAGTTAGGGTTTTGTTGGTGCACTATTGAAGCATTGAACCTTGGGTCTGCCACTGTGCCAACAACCAATTTGAATGGTGTCTTCCCTATCAATTATTTTCATGTTGTCATGTATTCCACAATACTACTAGTATCTTCAAGTCCCAATCATCCCTATTAACATCATAGATCTTTGTCAATGCATTCTCGAGGATATTATTAAAGGATTCCATTGTTCCATTTGCTTAAGGATGATATGGTCTACTCTTTTGATGATAAAATCCAAACTCCTCATTCATCGCCTTAATAGTTTTTTTAATGAAGTAAGTGCCTTGGTCACTCATCAAAATCCTTGGGCATCCAAATCTAGTGATCACTTGCTCAACCAATAAGTGTGTTGATGTCTCTTCGCTGCAATATTTTACTAGTGTTGATTCTTCCCATCTTGTTAAGTACTATGTTGAAGTAATAATATACCTCGCTCTTGACCTTTTTGTTGGTGGGTTAATTGGTCCCACAAAATCTATTTCCCATTTGTCGAATACCTACAAGGTTACTTTTGGTGTTAGGGGAATCTCATCCCATCTATTTGGTTTAACAACCCTCTAAATTAAATCACATATTTGGCAGTAGTTCTTTTAGTCTCTGTGAACACTCAACCACCATAGTCCTGTGCGCAATACCTTCTACACGGTAGATTTTCCTACATAATTTCCTCCTGCTATTCCCTCATGGGATTCTGCAAAAATCCTAGGCCTTTCATCTTCTAGTACACATCTTCTCAAGATGTTTTCTGCACGCATATTGTATAAGTGTCCTGCAATCAATTGATAATCTACAACCCTGACTACCATATTCTTTTTTTTTGCAGTGTTGAATTCTTGTGGCATAGTCCCTGTACTCAAGTATTGAATGATGTCTGCAAAATATTGATCAACTACTTAGACTGAAAATAATTGTGCATCGAAAAAGTTGTATTCTAGATTCGTAGGTTCCTCTCCATTAGTGATCCTTGACAGATGATCATGTCCTACATTCAACTTCCCTAGTTTGGATATCACTTCAAAGTCAAATTCCTGGAACAACAATAACCATCTACAAATTATCCCCCCCAACATTGACTTGTTAATGAGGTATTTGAGAGATGAATGGTCTATAAACATCTTGAAATATTTTCCCAATAAGTAATGTCTAAACTTCTGGAGTGCATAGACCATAAATAAGACTTTTCTTTCTGTGCTATTGTAATTCTTCTCCAATTCTAACAGTCTTTTGCTAGCAAATGCTATAGGAAGGTCCAATTCTCCTGATTTTGGATGTGCTAAAATAGCTCCAACTTCTATGGCTGATGCATCTACATGCACATGGAATATATTTTCCTAGTCTAGGAATACTAGTGTCGGTGTAGTTGCCATCTTCTCTTTCAGGGTGTCCAATCCTCGCTGATAGTCCTCATTCCACTGAAAGTTGTTGTCTTTTCTTAACAATTTATCCATTGGCGTAGTAATCTGTGCATAACCTTTTATGAATTTCTTGTTGTATCATGTGTGTCCCAATGTTTCTCTTAACCAACGTACTGATTTTGGTGGTGGTAGATTAACAATTACTGCAATCATGGAAGGATCTACTAGCAAGCCTTGTTTGCATACTATATAGCCCAATAGTATCCCAAAGGGTATTTCGAAGATGTACTTCTTGATTTTTAACAATATCTGACACTTCCTACATATTTATAACATCAGTCTCAACACCTCTACATGTTCCTTCAATAGACTATAGACTATCCAATCATCTAGATATACTCCTAGAAATTGGTGGATGAATTCTTTGAATGCAGCTATGACTACTCTGGAAAGTATTGTTGTTGAATTCTTCAATCCAAACAACATGGTTGTGTACTGTTAGGATCCCCATTCTATGGAAAAAGTGGTATTGTATCTGTATTCTGGAGCTATCTTGATCTGATGGTATCTGAGAATCTGTCAGTGAATGAATAATCTTTTTGTCCTCCTACGTTCTCCAACACCTCATATGTGAAAGGACTAGGTAACGGGTCATGTAGGGATGCATTATTCAACTTCCTCAGGTCAACACATATCCTTATCCCTCCCTTTTTTTTCTCCTAAAATACTAGGGCTTACCCATTCAGATTCCTCTACAGGTTCTATGATTCCATCCTCCAACATCCTATCAATTTCGACTTTGAATTTTTTCTTATATATGGTGTTTAGTCTATATGGCTTCTGTCTGATCAGTCTTGCCTCAGATCTGAGAGGTATCTTCATTTCACCTATATCTCCTCTTATTCCTTTCATTTCTGTGAATGTTGTTGGGAACATGTTGTTGTACTAATGCAATAGCTATGTTATGGTTTCCACTATTTGTTCATCCCAATAGTCTCCAATGCTGACCATTTTGGGATTCTCAAGTGTCCCAATGTTGACTTTATTCACCTTGATCAACAAAAAAAATAATTCTGATTACAGAGGTGGACCTTCCACTTCTGTTTCACCTTCAACTTCCTCAATATAAATGTTTCGCGGGTCATCTTCATCTGGTGCTTCTTCCTACACATGGTAGCATGACAATAGTTCTTTTATTATTTGTCTGTTTTGATGTTGTTCTTCTATCATGAGTTCAAATTCTAGTTCTTTAATGAATATCACCTCTATTATGTGTTTAAGTGTTGAGTCTATGTTTGGTTTCTCATGCTCAAATGAGAAAGTGACTGTAAATTTTTTCAATAATACTTTCCATTTTGTAGTTCCTCTACTCAATTCCTGGTCCGTGTACCAGTTTGTTGGAATCCCTTCTAATGTGTGAACAAAATGGTGAGACCATTCCTCTGGTGGTGTCATCCTCCATAGCGTTCTTCACCTCTCCAAGTGTTTTGTTGATTCCCCTTGTTATTCATATTTCTATAGTTGGTTGCTTCCATGTTCTACCCCAAACCTGATGCGCAGTAACCGCTTACATTGGTACTAGTCCTTAATTGTTCCTTTGTGTGCACCCCACTATCTTGTAGGTGTGTCCTTGAGTGTTATATCTAGGGCTAAGTGTCTATGATTTTATAACACTTCATCTTTGTATCATGTTAATAATTCTTCTAATTCATTCACCCCATGGAAGTTGGGAGGTTCCCTTATCTCTGTACCTACCCATCTTACTGTGCGGTCTATTCTTGCGCACCTTCTTGTGGAGACTTCGTGTAACCTCTGCTACCAATTATCTAAGCCCATATCTGAGTCGGATTCACATGAGGTGATTCTTCTCCAACTGAGTACCCCATCTATGGTTGGTTTCACATAATCTTCTTCTCGCATGGTTTTTTTGTACAACTGGTTAATTTCTTCCAGGTCTAAGAAAGTAGGTTGTACAAACCTTTCCCCTTCTGATGGGTCCAATGGCGCAATGAATCTGTATTATCCTGAATTGAATTTGATCTTCCTCATCTTTAATTTGATTATGGAAAAAATTTCAAATGCCCTATCCAAGCCAAGCAATACCGAATAAGGTGTTGTGCCATCCACTATCTCTATTCCTTCGAAGTCAGCTTTAGTACGCACTCCATCCAGATCTATCATACCCCCTTTAGTCTTCCAATTGGTAGAACTCTGTGTTTATTTACCAGTTTCAACTGAATAGGTGAATATCCTAATGTGGGTTCTCCCATACATTGCCATGTCTTCTTGGGTAGCACATTTAATTTAGATCCTAAATCTAGTATAATATGTCCCATGTTGAAATCTCCAATGTTAGCATTCAGTCTTAATTCTCTTCTTGTATGCAGATGATTAATTGTTTTATGTTATAGATTTCCTTCTGCCTCTATGCTACATCTATCATATTTTGTAATACTTTAACAGAGGCTGTATCATTTAGTAGTTTAACACATGATTGCAAAAAATGCTTAATCCTACTTACTTGTCCCAGGGGATGTGCTTCTTTGGTGTGATCCAGTGATGGAGGAATCTCGTATGTTGGTACTTCCTTGTTATGTTGCACATTTCATGTCGATGTAATGTTTGGCTTCACAAATTTTTGTTGGGCTTGATTGAATATCTCCTTTTCATTCTGCGCATCAAACTGCTTCTTTGCTTCGACATTCTTCTTCACCCATTGGTGTTGTATTGTATCTTGTCTTACTGCTTTGTTTCCTATCTTAGCTCCTCCTTGTGTAACTATGTTTATGTTTCTTCCGTCATCCCTTGCTTCCACTGAAATCCACTAAACATTCTGATTTTTCTTATTTCTCTTTTCTTGGATCTTCCCCAATAGTGTAGGACATTCTTCCCTATCGTGATTTGATGCCCGATAGTACATACACTTTGCAGGTGGAAGTGGACATTCTCTTGCATAGTGTCCTAGTTGTTGAAAATTTTGGCATACCACTGGTCCTCTTCCTCTTCCAAAACCTCCTGATCCTCTTCCTCCACCTCTATAGCCAGCATGATCTCCTCATGATTCATTATACTAAGGCACCTAGTTATACTACGTAGGATTATAGTGTGGTTGCACGGTATTGTACTGTGGTTGTGCAGTGTTATATTGTTGTTGTGCAATGTTATACTATTGTTTCCTAGTGTTATATGGGGTTGGTACTTGGTTAAACTGTGGTGTGTCTTTCCCGGTCATCATTCCTTCCTGCACCCTATAAGCATCTGATGTTCTTTCCCTCATGAGGTCCATGGTCCTGCAATTTTTGTCATCATGGCCTATTGACTTGAAAAAGTTGCAATATGAGATCTTAGGTACTATCTGGTACTTTTGCATCATTGGGAAGTGATATGTTGGACATTCGTTCTTATGGTGTCCTTCTGTCCTACATGTGGTACACCAAATGACTTCTCTTTTGTCCTTACCTTTGTTCTGTCTTAGTTGATGTTAAGTTCTTCAGATCCTCCTTCATCTCCTCTATGGCTAGATCTGTCTTCTGATATTGGTTCTCTTCTAGTTGTAGGGTTGTCTATAGGTCCTCTTCCTGCGTCTGAAACTTTTGTTGTCACAAAGGGTATTTCAAGTGTGGTAGTAGTGAATTGATGAATAGATTCTTATGCTTCATATATTTCATGACATACTTTATCTTTCCCTTCAATAATTTGAATCTCTATTCAATCTCCCATACAAATTCTCCTGGTTTATGTTTAATCTCTATCATCTCATTCATGTATTGATCCTTTGAACTAGGATTATAGAATTCATTTATTAACAAATTTTTGATATCTCCAATCATTTTGGTTGTCCCTAGTGGACTGTTTGCATCTAAACTCATGTACCAATCCTGTGTGTGATCCCTTAGTGTGATAACTAACTACACAAGTTTAGTTTCCTCATCTATGATATGTTTCTCTTCCCATATCTTTTCACAAATGAACAAGTGCTTCTCAAGGTCCTCCGATGCCTCTCCTTTGAATTTTGGTAACCTGATGGTGGGATCATGTCCTGCCATCCTAAATGTTGAAATACTACCTCTGCGCAGTGTAGATACTTGACTAATGCTTCTTGAACTAGATCCCCTAGTTATTGTTCCTTGTGTAGATGTACTTCATGTTGTCTTCATTCTTTCAAAATTTGGTTGTCTAAATGGTGGTGTTCTTCTTGGTGTATTAGTTGCACATGGGTTTATGGGTTCCACACTTACACTAATATGCATAGGGGTGTCACCTTCTATTCCTTCTCTTGGACCTCTCATCTTCCTCTCATATGTCACACATAGGATTTCCTCAATCTTCTCCATAGCCTAGATACCCTCGACCTCTTCTTCATCACTTTCCAAGCCCTCCTTCACAGCTATGACTCTCTTCTTGGTGTTCATATTATATTGGTAGGGTACTCCACTATGCATTATTCTAGTTGTTTTCGTGATTTGATTGATCTGGTATTCGCTCATCATGATTGGGTCCAAGGCCTCCTACTTCTTTCCTTTATCCCTTTCCCCTTCCATTTATCCATCTCTTGTCAGTGCTTCCCCCCTTCCACCATGCATGCAGAGAAGTTTAGTTGTATGAATCCATTGTCATTACACCTTTGTTATATAGTAATATCTTAATAGAATTATATAACGATCTGATGTACCTACCTCGAGGTCCCTTCAATAAATATTGTTATGTCACACTGTAAGACTTCATTGTATCTATTTCAAATTTTGTGATAAATCCTATAACAATGTTGTCTAGCCAGAAATCTATTGCACCCGTAAATTTATTATCAACTCATTGTAACTGTGTGATCTCTACAAGATTCCACTCTAGCTATCTAATCTTGTTTGTGGGATCATTTTATTTCAATATTTCTATCCACTCCTACAATACATGCGAGAAATCATAGAAAAATACTTCATGCAAGTCGTTGAATACGTACTTGTCCAGATATTTGTGCGGTGTCAACTTCGAGTTTCTATTATCTTTCTGCACAAACTCCAACTCCTTTTTTTTCAACCATCTCTCTACCTATGCCTTTGTTGGTTTCCACGATCTCAACATCCCCTTTTAGATTCTCATTCTCTCAATGTCTTGTCATCCAGTCTATCATTATTTTGACACATCTTCTTCAAATCTCATATAGTCAATCCCATCTTGTTCCAACCAACCACCAATGGAACCATTTGTTGGCCTTTGGTCTATACTCTTTTACTTAGGATTCTTTATTGGTTATTTTGATCCTACATTACTATCATAGATTGACCCTAGTTCATATTTGATAATCTCCCAACAAAATACCTCTAAAACTATTACCTTGTATGGTAGACCAGAAGACAATGCAACACACAGAGTGTACTGTGTAGTCTCACGCGAGATAGCTCTATGGGTGGATAAAATACCCAGGTGTTTGCAACCTGGGAATGAGTGGAGATCTGCAGTTTTACTATGTAATATTTATTCATTTAGTCTAACATTTGATTCTAACGGTCATTATATTCATGCATGTGAAATACCAGATCTAAATAGTTAATTCATTCATCTAAAATTCACCATTTAATAAGCGATAAAGACACATACATTCATTCACACAACACAATTGTTATCATGGTTCACCCCCTCCTAGGCTACGTCCACAAATATCTGGCTCTCAAGATATTTATTATGGTTCAATAATATGTCACGTCGTGGATGTTTACAATCCTAGATGTCACTATCGTCACCAGGCTCCTCGATCCCTCTGAGGCTGACTAGATCGCACCAGGCTCCTCAGCCTGTGATCTAACCGTTGGGATCGATTCGCTCATTTCTTCCCTAACTCACCAGTTATTGACTCGTACAATTATTACAACTTTATGCCTTCTATTCTCTTCTCTTGTCCTCTCTTTATTCCCTCTCTCTTCCTTGGTCGACCTTTCTCTCCCTCCCTCTTCCTCTCAGTACTACCTATTTATATTCTTGGCTCACTAGCCATTACAATACATTACAAAAACCCTGACCCTAAAATCGTTTGTTATTCCTTGCATGTGTGTGTCTCCTTCTTCCCTTACACTTGTTGCTTTTCCTTCCAGCTTTCCATTCCTTCTTTCATGCTTCTCTTCCCAAAAATAGAATTTTCCTCTGACTAGGCCTACATCCAACAACCATCAAGAGAATGATCTAAAGGAGAGGATCACACCCTATACCAATAAGAGAATGATCCAAAGGAGAGGTATGCACCCTATAACAACAAGATAATGATCCAAAGGAGAGAGCCACACCACTATACCAGTAATAGAATGATCCAACAAAGAGTTCCACACCCTATACCAGTAAGATAATGATCCAAAGGAGAGGGCCACACCATATACCAGTAAGAGAATGATCCAAAGGAGAGATTTGCACCACTATACCAGACTGAGCAAGAAGGAGCCGCAACAAAACCTCAAACCAAGAATTGGTTTGGAGGAAGGAGAATGAGTGAGAGAGTGAGGGGTGAGGTCTCTCTTTTATAGTTTAGGTGGGGAGGTTAGGGTTTGAAAATTAGCCATAATTTTAGGGTTATATTAATAACCCAACAATTAAACAATTAATAAAATAGTAAATTTTTAAATTATAAAACCCAAATTCAAGGTGGCTAGCAAAGAACCAAACAAGATAAACATTAAGGAGGACATGGCTCAAGAAAGATAACAAGGTCAAAGGGGGAAGTTCTTCTTTAATGGAAGAATTCCCACAAAGGTCTCATGATATAAATTATAATCTTTTATCATCCCAGCATAAGAGGAAAGTCAATGATGTGATCATGTCCTTATTCTTAAATGATCCTAGGTCTCATGGACCATCCCGGGAGAGAGGAAGATCACACATCATCTCATCTTGGTACTTAACCAAGAAACTTTCTGGTCCCATGCCAAAATACCCTAGAATGCAGCTGGGGGACCTAGATCACAACTAAGGTCTTATACACCAAGGTACACTACCAAGGATCAATCCAAGAACCAAGCAAGGATTCCCTGGAACACATATAGGGGCCCTATAACACATCTAGGTACTTACATCATCAAAATTCTTGGTACATTACCAAGAACCCCAACAATACATTGGGGGACCTCACTAAGGTCTTTTTCCATAGCTATAACTACTTGGTCCCAAACCAAGAACCCTAGGAGTGTACTGGGGGCCCTAGATCTTAGTTAGGGTATTTTCCATCCTCTCGGAGAATGGATCTTGCAACTTCTTAATTTAACACTCCCTCTCAACAACAACAAGCTTGTCTCGAAAGTACACAAGCTTGGTCAAAATATCTACATTTTGTTCCACAGGCGGAACATACTGAATACTGAGAATTTTTTTCTACACCATGTCTCTAACATAGTGTTATTATTGATATGGTAACTGCAAGAGGTATTAACCTCCATGTGTAACCCTGACAAGAATAGAATATTACAGAAAGCAAGAAGAAACCCTAAAGACTTGGACATAACCCTAGAAGACAAGTAGGCTAAATAAAATAATTAGTATTGAGTCTTTAGCCTCTAGAAAGAGAAGTCGAACCAGAAAACTAAGAAAGAGTAGTATAAATACAACATTCCAGGTCTCATTTGTACACACACAACTTGCAATTGAAAAAGTTTAGTAAGTGTGCAAGTCTGGAGAGTAGTTGCAGCTACAACTACTGCAATTAGTATTTTCGGTTTTAGGCTTGGACTTTCTCTTGGTTATGGTTTTGAATTTCTAATTGGTATGCTATCTCTGGAGAGTGGTACACTACCTTGATTGGATTTTGGACCTAGGGTTTGCTTCCAAAATTATTCTCTCTGTCAAGGTTAGGTGCTTAGGAGTGGCTTTGGCCTATTGGTTGGGTGACAATATTGATATATTATATATGGCTAAACAAGCACACCTATTATTTCTAACAGGTTATGGGCCCACATTATCTTCAGACAATCTAACCGTTGGAAGATAGATTGGGAGGATTTGCTCAGTTACATTTCTAGTTGCAGTCAAAGTTTTTTTTGCAACAACGAAACCCTAACCCTTGTGTTGAGGCACCTTAAGTGAAGAGATTGACCTAATTTCTGGATATCCTAGTGCACCCTAACCTAGCACACCTTCTAGTATTATGAACAAGCTAAGAAATCAATATTGAGTTTTTGGTCAAAGTTAAAGGTTGACCAAGTCAAATCAATCAGGACTTACTCTATGAAGTCAGAAAACAAGTTAGAAGGGGCTTCTAACTTTAGAGCATGGAAGACAAGGATTGACCTCATCCTTTCCAAGAATAAAGTGTTGGATATTGTGAAAGGAAATATTGTGGAACCATAGTTCAAAGAAGGAAAAGAGAAGCAACCTTAGAATGTTGCAGTTATGGAGAAGTTTAAGGAAAATGACATCAATTCCATGAGTATCATAGTGGACTCTATAAAAGACCACTTGATACCCTACATCTCTCATATTGACTCATCTAAGAAGATGTATGATGCCCTAACTAATCTCTTCTTAGTTAGAAACATTGGATAAGTAATGAGTCTGAAGAATGAGCTTTGTGACATGAAAATGAATGATGATGAAAGCATAACATCATACTTTGTGACAATCTCTTAGTTAAGAGATCAACTATAATATATTGAAGAAAGAATTTCAATGAACTGGTAAATATAGTATTCAACAACCTTCTCAAGACATGGGATGCATTTTCTGCAAGCATGAACACAAGAAAGGAATATCTCACATTTGAAGAACTTTGGACTTTTTGTGCATAAGAAGAATAAAGGATTAGCACAAAAGAGAAATACCAAAATAAATACGATGATCAATCCTTCACAACAAAAATCCAAGAATTTCAGGCATAAGAGGAATTTTGGACTAAGGAAGGAAACAGACAAAGCATCAGTTGTCGAATAAAGGGAACCCTCAAAGAAGGCCAAGAAGGATAAAACAAACTTCTTCTCCTAAGACAAGGTAACAATATTATTCATAGTTCTTGTACATACCATGTTTACATAGTTTTTGTACATATCTTGCATATCTATTTCTTAGAAGATAATATGTTCAAGTGAAACAATACCTATGAAAGAATAAAAATATAAGCATTGCTATCACAATGACTACAAGTAAAGAAATAAAAAAGATGAAGTAAGTTGACAATACTTGGTAGCAATTCCTATGGAAGCTATTACATAAGTAACAACTGCAATATAATCCAAAATCATAATCAAACTTGAAGAAACCTAGAAGAAGTCAAAATAGAAAGAAGTCAACAATCAAGAGGAAATTAGAAAAAGACTTGCGACACTTTGCAAAAGGAAATGAGGATGTAGATGGAAGCATGGAATATCTTAGATGGAGAGAGCTGATTAGAAAATTCCAAAAATAAGATCATGCATTCATGAATGAAGCAAGGATTAGGAGGGAGCTAATCCTAAATGATATGATCCATTGAGGATTATGAATTATCTGCCCATTTTCCAATTGAAAGTAGCAACCATGATAAGCAACACATGTTTAGTTTGAATATAGAAGAAGTCTTCTTTGAAAAGAAGCCTTAAAGTATCCCTGGTTGTCCATCTACATCCATGATCCTATGAGGAAAAGAATAATTTGGAATCTTTAGGGAATATATGATCAAAATCTGGACCAGGGGTCAAATTTTAGCCCAAAAATAAAATTTCTCGGAATTGCCTCAAAACAAACGAGTGTGTAGCCCTCATCATCACAAACCCAACACAAATTGTTTCGTCTCAAACAGACGTTGGGAGTGAGAGATATTGTGATCTGTTTGAATCGTCAAACAGGAAAAAAAAAAGGGACGCTGACTGTTTAGTCCATACAGGCTGACGTGGCAGAGACCGTACGACTATACGCTAATGTGGCATGTGATGATGTGGACGTTTTTTATTGGCAGATGTGGTTGAATTAGGTTGTGACATGTGGCATCATTGTTGGTCAATGGTATGGTTCCACGTGGCACCCCGGTATTGGCTATTAGTTGTTTAAAATTGTATGGGGTCCGTGGGGGTCGAAACCCGGACCTCCCCTTTGGCTCCGTGCTTTGGTAGAGTGTGGGATGCCACTACCCCACAAGATATTCCTTGTTATGTATATGGGCTATAAACTATTTAAGTTTATGTTAAGTTGTATTTGGCGGGGGGTCGGGCTGGGGCTTAGCCCCGACCCACAGTTATATTACAAGTACCATATGACCATTGCATATGTGAATGTGTGAATATATATAATGGAGCCCGCGGTCATGCGTATTATGTTATGTGACCATGTATGCACATGGGTTTTGGTTTGAGTTTAAACGCGCCCGACACTTGGCATCTAACTGTTGGCTTGTAAGGTTAGCCCTTTTTGTAAATGCGCGTGGTCACATGGACCCTCATGTGCCCGAGAGCTAGGCGGTTAGGGGCTGGCATGCCCATAACCGTCCTACAGTTCACACCATTTACACGGTTTCATTTGGTGTCGGTTTTTTACGCCTTAAATGGCGTGTGTTCTGGGTTCAACGTACAGGAGGTGCGTTTTGGCGAACCAGAGACAACAAGCTTGAAGGAAGAGAATGGCAGGAGGCCTATCTTCTTCATTTTTTGTCTAAATGAGGTGCTGTAAAAGCCCAGCTAGGGGTTTTTATACATTCTAAATCCATTGGCACTATTTTCTTAGCCATTTGAAGACTTGTTTTGCAGGTTTTTAACCATTGAAGTTTCAGGAAGCTCTGGGGAGCTTGAAGCCCTCATTGATTGAGGTCATGTTTTGGTGAGTCCAAGTTTGTTTTCTGTGACTGAATAGTCATTTTTGGCTAATT
>ML806873.1:216463-227084 GCA_009831015.1 Picea engelmannii
CAAGTAACGCTTGCATTTTCTGTTGTAAATGCACTTTTCAGCGTTATGTGTGCATTTATGGATAGCATGATAAGTTGTAGCAGTTTATCACAACTTGTATGATGAAAGTTGCATGTGAATGCAATTCGTTTGAAGGCATTTTTGTTGTTGCACAACTTCGCCAGAAGGATGTAAAAGTGGAGTATGATGTTCACTTGTTACAACCATGTATCTTTTTCATGTTCAGCTCTTATGTACCCACATGTTTTTGGGTTTATGTACTTATGTTTGTACTTGAAGGAGAGTTGAAGAGTCATGCACATGCATGTGTTTTTGTGTATGTGTAAGTAGTGAACCTGGTGATAGTTCATCATGAATGGCTCATGATTGTGTATCATGTATGTCGACTTGTCAGTTTGGGAAGGTTGATATGTTTCAAATGAGTCTCAACTGGTGTTGATGATTGTCTGACGACTATGTTGTGTCGATCATGTTTTTCGACTTGTGTTTAGTCAATGGTGTTTGTTGGGTTGTAAGTTGATTTTGAGTACACCAAGATGCAGGAAAACACCATGTACTTTGATGAAGTACAAGATGTGACAATTTGCTTGAGGAGCAAAAATACTTTGTTGGCATCGTTTTCAGTCTTGTATAAATTTGTTTTCAAGATTGATGGTTTTCTTGGCTTGTGACAAGATGTCGCAGGAAATTTTTTGCAGCCATTGGAGAGATGATTGTGTTGACATCAAAGAGTTCACAAGAGGGACTTGATTCTCAGTGGGAAGGTTGTAAGTCTTCCAAGCACAAAAAGAACAGTGGGTCAACAGCAGCCAGAGAACAATGGTTGAGGGACATAGTTAGTTGCAGTGCAAGGCATGTCAAAGTATTCAAGTGATTATCAAAAAGACTTTTCAAGTAGAATCAGTTGATAGAACTTGAAAGCAGAGGATTATTGAAGCTCAGAAAAATAATCATAATCTTTTGTGGGTCCAAAAACCTTTCAGTGGGAAGGTGTGATCAAAATCTAGACTAGGGGTCAAATTTTAACACAAAAAAAAGTTCTCGGAATTGCCTCAAAACAAACAAGTGTGTAGCCCTTGTCGTTACGAACCCAACACAACTCATTTCATCTAAAATGGATGTCAGGAGCGAGAGATATTGCAATCTGTTTGAATCGTCAAACACGCAAAAAAAAGGGACGCTGACTGTGCAGTCCGTACAGTCCGTACAGGATGACGTGGCAGAGACCGTACGAACGTATGCTGATGTGGCATGTGATGATGTGGCCATTTTTGATTGGCAGATGTGGTCGAATTAGGCTATGACACATGGAATAATTGTTGGTCAATGGTATGGTGCCATGTGGCCCAATCATGGGCTGCCACGTGGCACCCCGGTATTGGCTATTGGTTGTTGTTTAAAATTGTATGGGGTCCGTGGGGGTCGAACCCCAGACCTCCCCCTTGGCTCTGTGCTTTGGTAGAGTGTGGAATACCACTAGCCCACCCGATATTCCTTGTTATGCATACGGGCTATAAACTATTTAAGTTTATGTTAAGTTGTATTTGGTGGGGGGTTGGGTCGGGGCTTAGCCCCGACCCACAATTATATTACAAGTACCATATGACCATTGCATATGTGAATGTGCGCATATATATAATGCAGCTCGTAGTCATGTGTATTATGCTATGTGACCATGTATGCACGTGGGTTTTGGTTTGAGTTTAAACGTGCCTGACACTTGGCGTCTAACTATTGGCTTGTAAGGTTTGCCCTTTTTGTAAATGTGCGTGGTCACATGGACCCTCATGTGCCCGAGAGCTAGGCGGTTAGGGGATGGTGCAACCATAAACATCCTACAGTTCACACTGTTTACATGGTTGCGTTTGGTGCCAGGTTTTTACGCTTTAAATGGTGTGTGTTCTAGGTTCAACATACAGGAGGTGCATTTTGGCGAACCAGAGACAACAAGATTGAAGGAAGAGAATGGCAGGAGGCCTATCTTCTTCATTTTTTAGCCGAATGAGGTGTCGTAAAAGCCCAACTAGGGGTTTATGGATGTTCTAAATCCATTTGCATTGTTTTCTCAGCCATTTGAAGACTTCTTTTGTAGGTTTTTAACCATTGAAGTTTCAGGAAGCTCTAGGGAGCTTTAAGCCCTCATTGATTGAGGTCATGTTTTGGTGAGTCCAAGTTTGTTTTCTCTGAATGAATAGTCATTTTTGGCTAATTGTTATGCTCTGAACACATTGGGATGGGTTTCAGATGCTTTTGAGGACTTTTACAGGTGTTTTTTTCCATAGAGAAGCTCAGGGAAGATTAAGGCCACTTGTAGAAGAGGTCATGCCTGGATGAGCCATGATCCGTTTTCAGAGTTTTATTAGTCATTTTTGTGGTTTTTATGTATTCTGATCCCAATGGTACAGTCTATTTTTTCATTGGATTTGAGAAGCAACTTGTAAAATAATATTTGACAAATTAATCCCAAAGAGACAAGTCCAGTGATGGAGGCTCAAGGAGATGTAGCCCGGAGAGGGGTGAACTCCTTTATCATCTTGTTGTTGTTCTAAGTTTGATGGTTTATTTTCTGCAAGTTATGTTGCTGTGTTTTTATTTAAAGCACTTATTTAACCATTTAAGAGAACATATCCTCACACATGAACATTTAAAAGAAGAAGCATAAACTTGGCACATAATTTATCTTGCATATTTTAACACATGGAGCAAGGTCCTATAAAGTTTATTTTAATGAAGTAGAGGGTGATTGCATAGCATAACAAGTCAACCTTCTATTTTCAGATCAATATAGAATACCCCATAGCTAAAGAGAGACATGGGGAAGAATAGGAACATTCCAAGAAAGAAAGAAAAACAAGAACAACCAGTTATTATACCAAGAATCACAAAACTACCAACTTGGTTTGAACCCACTAAGAAGAAATCGAGTAGAAGAAATAAAAGTTATGATAAAGAACAGTGTGAAAAATACTTATGAATGGAATAATTTCAAGATACAAAGATTCTTCCAGAAGGAGGGAAAAKATTATGATGACAACTTGTTCTAGCAAACCAAATATACCTCTTGTAGTGTCCATGGATTGCAATTTACATGTAAAAGATTGTTCTTCCCAATAAAGAAAGTGATAAAGAATCTTATTACAGAAAKAKACTCATGTATTCATATATAATAAGACCTTGTATGGATTCAAAAAACTTGAGGCAGAGTATCTCATATACAACAGAAGCATGGTGAAAAATTTCTATGACAAAGATAGTGTATCAAAATAGTTACTCAAAAGTCTGGCATGATGGATTGCTAATCCATGGAAAACTCTCATGATGACAAAAGAAGTGCTACTTGGATATGTTTCAATTTGAGATTTTCCACGATGTTATGAGCTAGCAGGAAACACAAGTGTTGAATTTGACCATGATATATTTTAATGATCAGAGCTATATGAAGCCTTCAGAGAAAACTAGTTTTCCACAACACACCAAAGTACATTGAGATCAAGCATTGTATTCTCTATGATGAATTCCAAAAAATAGAATTGGTTCTCCAATATATCTCCACAAATGAGAAGATAGCATATATTTTGGCAAAAGGCTTTGCCCAAGATGAAAATTTAATGTACTCAAGAAACAAGTTGGGGCTCATGGAGACAAATTTATTAATGAAAAAGGAAGAGATTAATCCCAGGTTGGGAGGGAGCACTTATACTTTATTATTTATGGATAGTCATTTTTTATTTTAAAAAATGGTTGAGGATGAGAAGTTCCTTTCTAGTTTGGAAAGTGGTTTGATATTTCTGACGAATGGGCATTTTCCAGTTTGGAAAATGGTCTAGATCGGACAATCATTTTCGTAATGAAAATGGTATGATAGATTGTTTATGTACCATAGACGATGATTCCACTTGTGGCCAATGTGGATGGTATAAGAAAATCATTCTTCTTGGCCATCACTCTGAGTAGTGGTAAAGTAGAATGGCTTGCCTCGTTGGGCGGTCATTCTTTCGAAGTTCACAGTTGTGAGAAGTTTCGAAGAATGGTTTGTTTTGGAGGTTGGTGCAAGATGACTCAGTTTATATCATGATATTGTTTTATGAAGGTCAATATCATATGCTATGATTGTTGTGGAAACTGTATGTCTCTCGATAGTAGATGTATGCTACTATGTTGGATGTCTTCCACTAGTTGTGACTATGTGTCACTGGTTAAATAGTCGTGTGCTACTTGGTGTGGTTGTGTACCATTTTATAGTAGTTGTGTACTACTATGGATAGACATAGTTTTGTTCTATTGAATGACATTGTTCCAATTTCCATGAAGACTATCAATAGTGTTGGAAATGATTACCAACTAGATGGATCGTTAGTGTGTTGGTGGACATATATTCTCCTGGCAGAAAATGGTTCAGGATAATTATTCTTCTAGGACGTATGTCTGAATTAGAAGAATAATCTTTGTATCCCATGGTGTGGCTTCTGGCATCTATTGGAACAATTATTCTTCTGGGACATATGTCTGGATTACAAGAATAGTTATTGTATCACTCTATGGAGTGAGTGAATTATTCATCATCATACCTAATTACTCATATGGATTATGGCTTAGAGAGATAATGCAGTTGATGCTATCAGATGATACTGATAGTGATGATGGTGCTCACGATTTGATCATGAGATAGATTATGTGGATATGATGATGCTACTAGTTGAATGTTATGTTTGTGCTCAATACCATTGTTTTCAATACCTCCCTAACTAGGAGGGAGTGTTGATATTATGGTAATTGTGGGAGGTATTAACCTCCATGTGAAACCCTAAATCCTTGGACATAACCCTAGAATACAAGTCGGCTAAAGAAAATAATTAATATTGATTCTTTAGCCTCTAGAAAGAGAAGTCAGACCAGCCAACTAATAAAGAGAAGTATAAATACAAGATTCCATAGCTCATTTGTACACATAGAGCTCACAACTACAAAAATTCAGTAAGTGCGCAAGTCTGGAGAGTAGCTACAACTGCAGCTACTACAACTAGTATTTTCGATTTTATGCTTGGACTTTCTCTTGATTATGGTTTGGACTTTCCGATTGGTATGCTAGCTATGGAGAGTGGTACACTACCTTGATTGGATTTTGGACCTAATTTTTGCTTCCAAAATTATTCTCTCTATCAAGGTTAAGGTGCTCGAGGGTGGCTTTGGCCTATGGTTGGGTGACAATATTTCTATATTGTCTATGGTTAAATGATAAAACCTATTATTTCTAACAGTTATCTCATCTCAATCTGTTTCAATATTTCATGAAACTAAGGATTATCAGAAGGATTTATATAGCTCTGGTTATCATAGTGAATTACTGTAGGTTCCATCTCAACACTGAACAAATATGAGAGTATCTTTTTGAGCCACACTGCTTCTCTACTAACAACACTTAAAGAAATGTATTTTTCCTCTGCAGTGATTTGGGCTATGGAGCCCAGCTTCCTACAGGACTAGAATATCATAGATGAAACCAAACTAAAAAAATATCTGAAAGTGCTCTTTCGGTCCATTGTACTACCCATCCAATCTAAATCTGTATAATCATGAAGCATTACACCTCTAATGGAAGTGTATTTGATCCCATAGGCTATAGTCCCTCAGACATATTTGAGAATATTCTTAGCAACAACCATCTGAATGTGTTTCGTCTCACACATGAACTCAATGAGGGCATTCACTGCGAAACAAATGTTTTGTCTGGTTTGTACTAGATACATCATGGACCCAATAATATGACAATATAGTGTATGGTCTTTTGGATATAAACCTATATCTTTATCATGTAACTTCTTCAGGTTAGAAATCATAGGTCTGGTCATGGAATTACAGTCTGGCATCCCAAATCTGTGAATCACATCAACTGCATACCTTCTTTGTGAGACAAAGATCTCACCGGGTTTCTTCCACATCTCTAAGCCAAGAAAGTAATGCATAAGACCTAATTCCTTCATTTAAAACTCTATTGATATATCCCTCTTAGAATGAGCCATCATACGTTCCTCTCCAGTAAGGAACAAATCCTCCACATGTAAAACCAAAATAATAGGATGATTCTTCACAATATTTATATAAATATTAGGGTTTGTTATACTCTTGGAGAACCCAAGACTCTAAAGAAAATTGTCAATTCTTCCATACCAAGCTATCAAAACTTGTTTCAATCCATACAAGTCTTTCTTGAGTTTGCAGACATGGGATTCTTTCCCATGGATCATAAAACCCTCGGGATGCTCGATATAAACCTCTTGCTCAACTTCACCATTAAGAAATGAAGTCTTAAAATCCATTTGTTGAAGTTTCCAATTAAAAACTGAAGCAAGAGAGATGGTGATTCTGATAGAGGTATACTTGGCAACATGAGAAAATATGTCATCATAATTAATTCCTTCTTTCTGAGAGAAGCCATGAGACACAAATCTGGCTTTAAATTTTTCAACACTGTCATCTGTTGCATGCTTTATTTTGAAAATCCATTTAGAGTTTACTACTAATTTTCCTTGAGGTATTTCTATGAAAAAAATGACCAAGTGAGAGGTAAGTAAAAAATGATGCATGGAGAGGTCCCTTTGGTATCCAATAAATTGGATACCAGGCTATTAAAACCATGAAGATGGATGCAGATCTTGTAGCTTTACTAACTCTATGATATGTGGGTCAAAAAATACTTCAGATCCAAGACTGGTGCCACTCTTGATCAACTCTCTAATTTTCTCAAGTATTTTTTTACATTTGTGTGGTAGCTTAGATTCATAATATTCAAAAAGAATTTCCACATTGCCATGAGTGAAATATTTTGGCCATGTGTTGCAATAATGTTTCTTATGAGGGGAAGAAAGATTATAACTATCCATTGTGCTTGAACGGAATGGTGCACCATTCTCCTTTACTGCAGAAGGTTTTGGCAGAAGAGCTCTTAGAGTGTCAATATGAAGGTTTCTGTATCGAGGAAGGTGGAAATATTTAGCACTTTCCATTTCTTCATTATTTTCCTGCCATGTAGATCTCTTTGCACCTTCGAAACATGATTGAGAAGTATCTGAAGAAATAAATAATTGTATCCATGTTAGAAAGGTAACAAGTAGGCTTGAAATAATTTTTTTTTAATACAAAACCTCTTGGAGCATTGACAATCCTCATCTTTTACTTCCAACCCATAGTTACTAGGTTGTTCAAACCAATTCCAAATGTTCTTAAGTGGAATTTCAGCAATCTCACATATGCATGCCAAATTAGTAACCTCGTGATTCTATAATGCTTGCAACACCTATATATACAAGGGACTGGCTCAATAACATGAGAGAAAGAATAAAGAACTTCCTCAAACTCTGCAGGAGGACTACCAATTGCATGTGCAATAGTTTTTGAAGCTACTTGTGTAACACCCCCGGCCACCCAAGATGGGCCATGCTATTCCAAATAATGCTCTAATACCAATTTTTGACATCCCCATCCATCAACCTTTGTCGGGTAACGCTACCTCATGAAACTATCATGCTTGAGGCATATATATGCAAATTTAACCATAAATAACATTCTCTTCATACACATATTCTTGCGGAAGAGACAATAACACATACCAATATTTAATAAATGATTTATGTTCTACTATCACACAACATAATGCAAAAAAAATAGTAAAAGCATTGATGTAGTAATCACAGACAAAAACCATAAACATAACAACATATATTAATACAAAACATGTATATATATATATATATATATATATATATATAATGCAAATTTAACCATAAATCACATTCTCTTCATACACATATTCTTGCAGAAGAGACAATAACACATACCAATATTTAATAGATGATTTATGTTCTACTATCACACAACATAATGCAAAAAAAAAAAGTAAAAGCATTGATGTAGTAATCACAGACAAAAACCATAAACATAACAACATATATAAATACAGAACATGTAACCAAACTTAAAAATGGTACTTATATTTGAATTGAAGTACACTAAATGTGTGTAGACCTTCCATGAAACTCCCAGCCTTAGAACACACTGCTCATCATTCTAAGTAGTGGGTCACCCCCAAGCTGGGACTAAACTCCACCAAGAATTGGATTCCTAGGATAGAAAGGGAAAACATGAAGTTGCATAGTACAACAGGAAGGATTTCCTTCAAGGATCCACTTATGCCCACAACTCATAGGTTCTCATTCCCCACATTCATGTTCCACCCTAGGAGTGTACACCTTCATTGCTACGTAGTCCATTGGTTTCTACACCTCCCTTTCCAGGGCTTCAACAACAGGTTGGATCAGGAATTCTCAGAGCTCTGTAGATTCTATTGGAATTCCTCCAGGAGAGCTCACTTCCTCAGCACACTCTCTCATCTGGAGAGAGTTTCTCATAGGCTTGGAAACCTATTTTTTCACTCTCTCTCCTCAACACATGAGCATGGTAATGGAAAAAACAAAAATTGGACGTGGGGAAATAGTACTAACAGGACAATATGCTGGAAACCTGCAAGTACAGGTAGAATGAGGGTATGAAATTGGGTTTCTTGTAGAGGTTCAATATGGTTACGATCTAACAATGGTGGAAGAAGACTGACTACGTTCTTTCTCAGTTCATGCGTGAATCCCCCCCAACATATGGTTAGAATGCAGAATGGTGAGAATTCCCCCCCTAAATCTACATGTGTTTTGGATGAAACTTGGATCTCCAGGAGTACGTCCCCCCCCACTTGGAGCTTGTTCCTTTCCCTAAAGGAACTTAGGATAAATTAATATCCTCTTTTACAGCTTTTAGAATAATATATTATTATTCTAGTAGGCTCTTAATCTTATCCCTTCTTTCCTATAATTACAACCCCATCCATTTCCCTACCCAGTGGAGTTAGTCCCCCATAACTCTTTCTTCGTGGTCGATCTACATGAAAAAATGTTGTTATATTAATAATATGAATATTTACATGTACAAAATAGGCTCCTGGTCTTTAACATCTACGCTCTCCGACCTAATAACACATAAGCCTACCAGCTTTATAATTACTTGGATCACAAGCCTACAAAACATGTTACATTCATAATTACAATTTGGGGCTCAACCTTAGTATATTACAATCCCCTCCCCTTATTTTTTCACTGTCCTCAGTGCAACTCACTTACACAACATCAACAAGATTTTCAAAATCTTCAAAAATATGTGGGTATTCTACCCGCATAGCTTCTTTATGCTCCCATGTTGTGTCCTCGGGACTATATGAGGTCCACTGGACTTTTACAAGTCCTATGGCTCAATTCTAGAGCTGCTTGCTTTTTCAATCCAGTATGCGCACCAGATGTACATGAAAAGTGCTTTCTTGCTCCACCTGAATCAAATTCCAATCAATAACATTATTAGCAT
Source organism: Picea engelmannii (assembly GCA_009831015.1). Classification (NCBI taxonomy): domain Eukaryota; kingdom Viridiplantae; phylum Streptophyta; class Pinopsida; order Pinales; family Pinaceae; genus Picea; species Picea engelmannii. Next base: position 225,866 of record ML806873.1, read on the forward strand.
CATGTATATATTATTAAGCAATGAGACATGAAATACATTATATGTAGACATAGATTAAGGCAATGCAAGCATATAAGCTACTAGTCCAATCCTCTCTAGGACTTCAAATAGTCCACAATATCTGGCTACCAACTTGGAACAATTTCCTAGCTTCATGGAACTTTTGTTAGCTTTCACCTTCAAGAAAACATGATCAACCACTATAAATTCCTTATGAGTTTTGTTCTTGTCAGCATAGTTTTTCCACCTGTCTTGGGTAGCCTTCAAATTCAGTTTAATCTTTAGCATTTTCTCTTCTAGTTCCTTGAGCAAATCTGGCCCAACCACTTCCCTATCAATTGAGTTGTCCCAGCTTATTGGGTGTTTCACTTTCTACCATAAAGTGGTTCAAACGAGCTCATCTTTAGTGATGCTTGATACCCATTGTTGTAGTAAAATTCTACCAAGTGTAGATAATCTTCCCATTTTGATGGTTTTTCCATCACATACATCCTTAGCATATCCTCTATCACTTGTTTCAACATTTCTTTTTTCCCATCAGACTCAGGATGATAGGTTGTGCTAAAGTTTAGATTTGTTTCAAACCCTTTGAATAACCCCTTTCAAAACTTTGAGGTAAACTTTGGGTCTCTGTCAGACACAATTTTCTTGGGTATGCCATACAAGCATGCTACTTCCCTCATACAAATATCGGTAACATTGGCTTCCTTATGAGTAACCTTCATAGAAATGAAATGGGCAGCTTTAGTAAGCTTGTCCACCACCACCATGATTTCATCATGTTGCTTGCTTGTTCTGGGCAATCCTGTGATGAAATCCATTGTCACCACTTCCCACTTCTACTAATAAATGGGTAATGGATGTAGTAATCCAAATGGGTGTCTATGGTCATCCTTTCCCATTTGACACTCCAAGAATTTATCTATGTACAAAACAATATCCCTCTTCATGCATGGCCAATAATATTGGCTCTTGACTGCTGAAAATATTTTTTGATATCCTTGGTGTCCCACATAGGGTAAATTGTGCATTTCCTTTAAAATCGTACTCCTCAATTTAGGAGAATTGGGTACATAAATTTTGTTCCTGTATAAGAGAATTACATTAATTCCCAATTCATAATTTTCATCTTTTTGTTGCATTTTACCTTGCTGCAATTTTGTTACCAATTCCATGTACTGTAAATCAACTTTTGCAGTCTCATAAATTATTCCTTTAA
>ML806874.1:19329-50009 GCA_009831015.1 Picea engelmannii
AAATTTTCAGAGAAAGTCAAATGAGTGAAGACAGAGTCATCACCAAAATTCAATCTCTATTGGGAGAATCAGCTCCTCATCTATGCTCTGCACTCAAGCTTCACAAGATGGACAAAGAAGAGGAGCGTTGGATAGACCAGTTCAAGATACAAGGTTTAGAGTCCAGAAAGGGAAGTGATCTCATCCAAGAGGGCTGGGAGATCAGAAAAAGCGAACAGGAATTTGCCAGGTGGAAACGTGAAATAAAAACGCCTATTCTCTTCTTTGATGGGGCCTCGAAGGGAAACCTAGGCCAGGCTGGGGGAGGGGGCATAATCGAAAATCTCACAGAGGTTATAGCAATGCGCTTCGTTATCGGTCTAGGCATAGAGTCCAACAACAGAGCTGAGGCCATGGCTCTCTGGCAAGGTCTACACCAAGCAATCAAACTCATAATCCAGGACTTGACAATCATAGGTGACTCCAGAATAATTATACAGGCCATGATCAACCACTCTACAACCCAAAGCACTAAGCTCAATAATCTTCTAGATAAAATTCGCCTCCTCCTAAGGAATTTTAATTCTTATCAATTCTTTCATGTGGTAAGGGATCTCAACGGAATGGCAGATAAGGAAGCCAACAAAGGCGTGTTGTTGGAGGCGGGGGTACTGTCAGTTAATGAAATGATGGATAATGTGGAGCTCCCATGAACCCACGTTGTCCTCTCGCACACTCTCAAATGCAAGCTCTGGCAGCAGAATGGGAATTAGGCGAATCTCAAAGATCAGTGCGTGGAAGAGGTTCTGGTTGGACAAAAGAGTTGCCTCAGTACCATGAGGAATGGTGCTTCAGATTCGAGGGAGACAAGAGATCCGCGTGGCCCCTGCCCACAAATTCAGTAAATCCAATTGCAATTATGAGAACACGCGCAGAAGAAATAAAGGGTGGCCTCTTCCCCCTCAATTCAGTTCAAGATGAGATCTGCAAGTCGCTTAGTAACATAGAGAGCGTGAAGCATCATAGTGAGAAGGGCAGGACGCGCGAGGTAAGAGGACGAAGGGAAATGGCTACTTCTTCGACAGGGAAGCTGAGCACGGAGGAGCGACTGAAAGAAATGGATAAAGCTCTCGAGAACCTGAAGCAGCTACTCCATAATCAATTGGACTTCTTAGAGAACCTGGACACGGAGGCTGGGCGCAGGTTGGAGCAGCTCGAAGCTGATATAACCACCACCAAAATTGGATTCTCGGAGGAGCTGAAAAATCCACAGCAGGAATTCAAGGATAGGATGGATCAGCTGGAAGCCAAGATGGCTCAGCTGAACAACAACTGGAACCAGGACCCCAAGCATTAATCCCTCTCTGGAAGCAGTCTGTCAGCAAGATCTGACCAGCATTTTGGCATTTTGTATTGTAGCCAATGCTTTAAATAATCAGTATTTTAAGCAGCACAGGATCTAGTTTAGCTCATAATTTTACAGTTATTAAAATAGCTTGGTCTCAGGAAGTCAGGCCTGAAGAAATTCGAGGCAATTTTGTAATCGAATCTGTGGCCTTGCCACCCCTTTAATATAATCTATAACCGTTTTCGTAAAAAAAAAAAGTCTATATTGATCGCATATTGTTTTCTTTATCAATCCAGTTATTCTACCTCTTTAAATAGAAATCTCTTACCAAAGACTCATAACTTCCAATTTCTTCTTTTCAGGTCTTCCTCTCTACCGTTGCGCACTTCATCTTTCTACAATCCTATTTCTTGTACTCATTTCTTTTATGGTCTGCGGGAGCCCCAATCCCAATCTATATGACAAACGCATTTAAATTTCTAGAAATATGGAACAGATTCCATAAATATGTAACAGATTCCATAAATATGTAACAGATTCCATAAATATGTAACAAACATTATTAATTTTTTATAAATTTCAAAGAAAACTAATTCGGGAATGCAAATTTTTTTTTCCTTCAACTATGCTGGATGTTAGGAAATTGTGTTTATTATGTTTGAATGTTTAATGTGTGTGATTCCTGGTCCTTTTTTCCAGGAACTTTTGTTGCAAAGCATTATTAATTTTTGATAAATTTCAAAGAAAATTAATTCAAAAATCCTAAAAAAAAATCCCTTCAACTATGCTGGATGTCAGGAAATTGTGTTTATTATATTTGAATGTTTAATGTCTGTGATTCCTGTGCAAGGCATTACTAATTTTTTTATAAATTTCAAAGAAAACTAATTCGGAAATGCTATTTTTTTTTTCTTCAACTATGTTAGATGTCAGGAAATTGTGTTTATTATCCGGGTCCTCTTTTCCAGGAACCTTTATTGCAAGTCATTCGGACATAAATTTTCTAAGTCCCATGTTTGAACTATACGCACCCCAGGAAAAAACTGCCTCGTTCGCATATTAACCTTGGGGGTCATCTACAAGCCAAATGTCTTGTGTCTGGCCTGTGACACGCTGCCACAAGTCATCCTCTGCATGGATACCACATGTACTTCAAGCTGCTTCCCACGTGTTTGTGCTCGATCCCGCCATAGCACTGCATTTATTCCCATTCCAACATGACAGGGACTACGCTGCCATGCAACACTTGTTATTAAAATGACATATTCATGTGGTGGAATTTAGTTCTACTTTAATATCTACTCGACTCAACACTATTTTCTTAGCGAAAATATTGAAATGCGTTCTTTGGTGGTTATGTGTATTGAATGTTTGTATTATACATGGAAGTATTTATGTTGTAATTATAAATAATTTTAAGATTACATTTTTAATTTATGTATTAAAATTGATAAAAAAAATTAACTAATTATATATTGCTTTGGGTGGAAAGAAAAACATTGATTTTGAATTAATGTGGAAAAGTTGTGGATAGTAGTCATAAAAATTGGTCTTGAATTAATGTGGAGAAGTTGTAAATAGTAACTTTTCTTGTTTCTATTAATTAATGGATTAATGTTTAGTGATAATTTGATAAATGAGTAAGTTAATTCATAAAAATGAGTAGATGAAAGTAGAACTTTACCTTATCATAAAAAGGAAATATTTTAAATAAATAAATAAATTGATAAATCAAATCAAAATAATAAAATAAATAAATTCATAAAAAAGAAGATTAAATTTGTCCACTTTTTCCGTGAAAACAAATTCAGTTTATATTCACGAAAAATAACATAAATCACATTCTTTAGGTGCATACAACATATTACATGGATATGCTCTTAAAGCATTCAAAGATAGCTAATCAAATGGATCCTTATAAAAAATAAAATAAATAAATAAATAAAATAAAAAAATTGCAATGTACCAAGGTTTCAAGAAATCTTCAATCTTGCCTTTCTCCCCTTTCTTTCTTTTTTACCTCAATCCATGCCCCTGGTGATGATATATAACTACCATTTGCAAGTCAATTGTCATAGACCCATTATTCACCAAAGGAGCATGCTCCTTATCTAAGTTGGAACTCTCATATTCATGTGCCCTCTTCGTTCCTCCCGATAAAACATCCATGGTTACCACATGTTGTGAATCAAATACTTAAGATATCAAAATAAACTATAAGTACATGTAACCCCATATATGCCCCCCTTGTATCATAACAACATAACCCTTAAAGGAAAGGTGTATGAAGGTTGTACATCCTTTGTTGTCTATTTTATACCATCATTCTTTATTTATTTTCTCAACCTCATAAGTGGGTAAATCTACCTTATTCTCCTCTTCTCCATCCTCTAGAAGAGGAGGATCATATGGCTATTAGCTTTGAGAATTGAAGTACTACTCCTTTTTCTTTATAGGTTAACTTATTCCTAGTGGACAAGTTTCAGAAAGAAGTGGTGTTTAGTGACAATACTGACACCTAAAAGTCGTATTTCCATAATCCAAACTCTAGATGCATTTGAAGTTCCATGTTTAAACAACATTCTATTTGGAGGACCTTTACTAAGGTTAACCTTCACACAAATATGAGCATATGTAAATAATCCATGTTGAGTCCTCTCACTATCACACTTCAAAAACCGATCCAAAATATTTCTAATATCTTGTAACATGAAATGGTGCTAAAAGGGACGAGGCATAATTGGAAGTGAGATCTGTTATTGCACAATCTATACTTTCCCAAAGCCTAAAGGCAAGTAGGCCTAGATTGACGTAACACGAAGGTAGTCGTATCACTGTCACCCCAATAGGGTACCTCTTTCTATTTAGGAGGAGGAGAACCTCACTCCGAGGGAGACATCCCAGGACCTAGTTGGTTGATGAAGGGCAGAAAGACACGGTGAAAACCCACCACTCTCTCTAGGTCACTCAATGGAAGAAGTCACTTAGGTAAAGTTTAAAGTGACAAGGGAAAGTGAAAGTGGTTTGTACTTGCCCTTTACCAGTGAAACATCAAACGTTAGTAGTAACAATTATATTAATGATTATATTTAATGACTTCTTAGACAAATTATGTGTTGGTAGAGCAAGTTATATATAATAAAGATGATATTATAGTAGCAGCAATGTATCTTGAAAATTGCAAGTTATGATGACAAGAAATGATATGAAAGGTCTTGTAAACTTGATAATACTTTGTCACTCACGATTCCAAGATTAATACAAGACAATAAATGACTTAAATGGTTGTCCAAACACTTATAACAACATTAATTAATGATGATGGAAGCAACAGAAACCACTTTAGAAAAGTATTATAATGAAGCAATAAGACAACTACTTCAACATCCAATGATTATAGTTTGCTTAGTACAAATGTTCAGTGGTTTTATGGATGATTTTTTTAGGGTTGTCCAAACACTTATAACAACATTAATTAATGACGATGACAACAATAGAAACCACTTCAGAAAAGTACTATAATGAAGCAATATGACAACTACTTCAACATCCAATGATTATAGTTTGCTTAATACAAATGTTCAGTGGTTTTATGGATGATTTTTTTAGAGTTGTTACGGGCTGCAACAATGGTTGTAACAACAACTATGACAACAATAACAACTTCTAGATTTGCACTCTAAAAAGGTAGCAAAGGGAAAACTAAACCCTAGGGTGATGATGCCTAGGTTAGTGCATTTTTTGGGGTAGGTTAGCTTAGTTAGTGTGCTTGTTAGAGCTGCAAATTGATTGTTGTAGCAACAACAAGCTAGGTTAGTGGAATTGTCAAGTTGAAAAGGGAGTTTGAAAGTTTAAGGTTGCTTGTCAAAGGACTAGTGCCTTTCTAGGGTAATGGAGTCAAAGATGGTGGCTTCTTTTAAGGCTGCTAACTAATGATAATACACAAAAGTCTAAGAGGAAAAAGTCTAGGAGGAATAACAACTTAAGTCCTCCTAGATTTTGTCCTCAAGAAACAAAGTTTTAGGGTGTAGGCACTTCTAGGTTATAGTGCCTTGCTCTCCTTAGCATTTTTATGGAGTAAATATTTATGCAACAATAACCAAATGCAAACTTCTAGAGTGCTATCACTTTAGGAATCTAGGGTTTCACCAGTTACTACATCAATTTAGTGAAAGCCTGGTAAATAAAATAGTAAGTAAGTAGCACCTTAAGTTTCTTACTTCAAGCATTAAATATACCATGCAATTTCATAATCTTGTATGAGAAAAAAAAACCATACAATAAGCCATTCAATAGATGAAAAAATGCATATTCTACTTACTTGCACCAAGAATAATCATGAATATACCATGCAAGATCACCATAAAACTTCAAAAATTGATCAAAGTTGCAAAGATAAGCCTTAAACAAGAGTAGTGCCTCCTTATTTTAGCCAATAACCCAAGAGGGGCGAAAATTTCATTCTTCTCTTGTCCAATGACAAGTTATGATCCAAACTGAATGTACTTTTGCCTTATTTATACAAAATTGTGACCTTAATTAAGTTTTAGGTCAAAAGGACAGGCCAACCTGGCCAGTTTCTTACAAAATTTAATTTCCGGGCTAAATAAAATTAATTTGCTATTGAAAACCCCTCTAGGGGCGACATCATGCCCTTCTAGGGTGACGTTGAGCTCTCATGGTGGACATACTGCCTCTAATGATGGAGCGTTGCCCCTCCTAGGGCTCAATCTCACCATTTGTTGCCATAACGTTGTGAAAATTATGTTCTTTCACTAGGGCATCACTGCATGAATCCCTAGCCCCTCCAATATGACGTCATGGACAAGATAGATGGTCTCTAGGCCTCCCAAGACCATAGTCTAAGTGAATGAAGGTAGGGCTCGTTGTCTAAGGCCTGCCAAAGTGCCACCAAAGGCAACGACTTCCTTCTTCGTGGTACTATCTTTCAATGTACCTGTCCACCGGGCAAGGTCCTGTAGTAACAACAAGTAAGCCCTCTAGGGGTTCATAAGTCAAAAGGATCATAGCATGTAAATCACATCCAATAATAAAATTACCCAAACATGTGCATCAAACCCCCCTTAACCCCAAACAAATGAAGAGAGACGTTATGCGATTTAACAAGTTAGTTTTGGAGAGGGTCTCAGGGTGTCCTATTGGGCTAACCTCTCTTAAGTTTGGGGTGTTTCCCAGGTGGAATCTAGTCCAAGTCATGTAAGTGTATGAGGTGGCATGGGGTAAATATTTGGGCATGGGGTGCATGTGATAACACGAAAATGTAGAGTCTTACATGTGGGTACTTTTTTGGAGGGCGAGTTGCACCTTGTCATGAATGTAATTGTTTCCTAGCCCATTCATTGTCTTTTATTCTTAGATTTATTTCTTTTGATCTCTTGCTCTTGTGCTTCAAGGAAATAGTTGAGGGCCACTGTCATGACTTGATGACCAGAAGTGACAGCATTATCCACAAACATTTCACGGAAATGAGAAGGTTGGCTCGTGATGAGACCCCTTTTTCTTGGGTATGCCACTAAGAGCCACTACCCTAGTTTGGTGACCAGATAGGTGGTAATGTCATATCACTACATGCCCATGGTCATAATAGGCTGACTCGTGATGAGACATCATATCCTTCAACTAGCACCTTGAGTGTTTATGTTATCTTGTGGGTCCCCTTTTCTTACTGAGAAGCTTTGCACTGCTTTCTTGGGGATCCTTGGGCGAAGCATCTTGAAGGTTTCAAAATTGGCTCTTAACTCTTGCCAACTACTTTTACCCTCTAGGAATTTAGCCCCTTCTTCCCACGAGGTAAGGTACAACCCTTCCTAGTGTAGCCAATCCAAGTGCCCAAAAAGGAAAGGGGAGATGGAAGGAATAAAGAAATATGGTAAGTATGGAGGGAATGGATGATGACTCTTCAAAGATCCACCCAGTAGCAACCCATCCTAAAGGGAAATCAACTTACTAGGGCACTGTGTCACCCTTCCAAGTTTAAATGAGGCAAAGAGCATAATTTCCAAGCAAACATCATCGAAATGAAGAAGGATTCAATACAACATGTTTAAGTGCTTCAAAAATTAGAGTGATACATACCATGATACCTGGACTCATCACCTCATGGAGCAAGACTCACTACTACTTCATGATCCAGGTGGATATTGGTGGCCACTCGCCTATTCCACTTGGACCCCCACCATTGTTTCTTTCAATTTTTCAGTTTCCTTAGTTGTAGCACAATTTACTATTTTTGGCAGTTTTTCGGGTCCTGAACTTTCAGAGCCATTTTTTCCTAAACGACATTTTTTTTGGCATCAACCGATTGATGAATATTGGTCTGCTCCGAATTATCATATTTACTATCAATAGTTGTAGTCCTCGAATAGATCTTTTTAACGATGTATCATATGCATCAAACGAAGATAGTATGCCAAAGTTACGACCCCGAGAAATTGATGTACCAATTTACCCCGACGGGGCCCATATTCTGGCGTTTCATCTCCTAGGGTTAGGTTTGTGGATGTTTAGGGTTTCCATTGTTTCCTAATAACATATAGGCCTTCGAGCCTCATGGCAACACAGAGTTCATAGGCCTGTAGCCGCCACATCTCTTCTCAGAGATAAGCTACCAACGCCCTAACTAGTTTATTTCTATTCCGTCTGTAAACAAATTTCAGTTCTTTGATATTAATGAAATGAAGTGTTATTTCCACTGCATCTTTGTATTCATGGTTATTTGGGTATTCTGTTGCGTTCTTGCATAAATTAGGATCAATGGTATCAGAGCGGTCTGCTCTTTCTCGATCGTTCTTTGCATGTCCCCAACGAGGTCGGGGTATAAGGTGTTAGGGCTCGATCTAGTTGAACCTTTGGAAGATCACCCTCGCAAACCCCGACGGTCGCCCATGGCGAGCGAAAAGAAAGACGAGAGAGCAGGAGATCCTATCAAAATATTGCTTGAGGAGGCCCTTGAAAAACAAAGGAACGCGATGATGGATAACTTCGCCTAGATCCTTCAACGATTGCCCACTGGCGACGCATCTGCATCCAACACCACTCTGGAGGCGCAACCCCCTTTAAGGTAGAAGTAAAATTTGACATTCACATATTCGATGGACAAATAGATGCATATGTTGTAGATATATGGTGGAATCTCTTAGAAGGATATTTATCAGTTCATGACTTGTTTGACTAGGAGAAGATTATTTTTTCACTGCTCAAAGTCGCCCCCCATGTCAAGGACTAGTGGGAAACCTACTGTGAGAAAAAGGACGAGGAGGAACCCTCTCTATTCTCGGTCGTACCCACTTAGAATTCTTTCCGAGATGCCGTCAAGGATCAAAATTATCTCGTGGGGAGATATGAGGACAAGTACATACAATGGACTACACTGCGGCAACAAAGGGATCAAGATGTGCATGAGCTGACGAATCTGTTCCATATCCTTCGCACAAAGTTAGATATCAAATATTCAGAGAAACATTTGGTGTTGAAGTACCGCAGTTGTCTACATAGATACATTCAGGAGGAAATGGAGTTCCTCGAGATCTCCTCGCTTGGTACGGCATACCAGTATGCTGCCAAGATTGAGCAGAAATTCAAACAGAAGAAGCGAGACTTTGGATCTGCGAATCAAAAGCAAACGAAAGGTGCCCCCAAACCGCAGAACAAAGGACAAAGCCAAGGCATGGCGGCTCAAGACAACCTTCCAAATCTGTAAGCAAAGAACAACACCGCAAAGCCGAAGAAGGACACGAGAAAGTTGTTTGAGTTCCATAAGAGCTCCACTCACAACACAAGTGAGTGTCGGGCCAAACAATCACTAGTGGCCAAGATGAGGGCTTCTGAATCAGATGCATGGTCCGACGCTAAATCAGAACCTGAGAAGGGGAATGAGAGAGGGAAGCATATTATCGATACGGAGCCCAACACCACCATTTCCACCACGAAGATCCAAAAGGAAGAACCCGAAGATCCAGAGGAGGAGGAGCGTCTCTTCCACTCCTAGATGTGGGTAAAGGGTTCCCCGCTACAGTTCATTGTTGACAGTGGGAGCCAGAAGAACCTCATCTCAATAGAGGTCATGAAGCGGTTGGGCTTGCCGACCACAACACACCCACAGTCGTACACCATCAGGTGGCTTCACCAACGACGAGATCTTCATGTCAGCCAACAATGCTGCCTTCCCTACAACATCAAGCCCTTTACCGATGAGGTATTATGTGACATTGCTCCTCTTGATGTTTGTGATGTATTATTAGTCCAACCATACTTGTGCAAGCGACATGCTGTGTATGAGTCCCGACCTCGCGTTGTTATCGTTACCTTGGGAAATAAGTTGTACAGGATACCAAAGGTACCACCGCCTTTCGCTATCTCTTTGGTTATTACAAAACAATGCAATAAGCTCATTTCCAAAAATGGGAAATTTGTTTTCCTGATGATCCACCCTTAGGGAAAGAAGAAGAGTGTGGCCACAACCTCCAAATAGGGCTCCTCTGCACGGCAACAACAAATGGACAAGGTCGTGGAGGAGTACCAGGACATCTTCACCTCCCTCGTCGGGGTGCCTCTACATTGTTAGGTCAAGCACCCCATCGATATCACCCCAGGTGCGTCGCTTCCCAATGGATCAATCTATTGGCACTCTGTTCTGGAGAACGATGAAATCAAGAGACAGATTTAGGAACTATTGCAGAAAGGTCACATTTGACCAAGTTCATCACCCTGTGGGAGCCCGATCATGTTGGTGCAGAAGAAGGATGGGACTTGAAGACTCTGTATTGACTATCAGGCATTGAACAAGATCACTATTCGGAATAGGTACCCGATCCCACAGATTGATGACCATCTAGACCAACTCAAAGGGGCGAAATACTTCAACAAGATCGACTTGAAGTTCGGGTATCACCAGGTACCAATCAAACCGTCCGATGTGTGGAAGACTGCCTTCAAAGCCAAGGAGGGCCTTTTCGAATGGTTGGTCGTGCCTTTCGGGTTAACGAAAGCTCCCACAACCTTCATGAGGCTGATGGATGACATCTTGTAGCCATTCACCAACTCATTTGTAGTAGTGTACTTGGATGACATCCTGATCTTCAGCCAGACTTGGGAAGAAGACCTCCACCACATCCGACAAGTCCTCCAAACACTGCGAAAACACAAGTTGTGTGCCAATTTGGAGAAGTGCACTTTTGGCATGACCCAGGTTCAGTATCTGGGATACATTATTGATGAGCGTGGGGTGCATGTGGATCCAACCAAGATTCAAGTCATCCGAGATTCGCCTGCCCCGACCACTCTAACCGAGCTTCGCAGTTTTTTGGGTCTTGCTAATTTCTACAGCAGGTTCGTGTTCAGATTCTCTCATATCACTTGGCCCTTAAGTCAAGTTACCAAGGGAGGAGCGAAAGCAAAATTGTTTTGGTCGGAAACTCAACAGAAGGCATTTGTAGAATTGAAACATTGCCTCTGTTGTGACCTGGTGCTCACATTACCAGACTTGCAACAACCATTTGAGATCGAGACAGATGCCTCTGACTATGCTATTGGTGCAGTTCTTACTCAACAGGGGCATCCAGTGGCATATCACAGTGCGACATTGTCTGACACATTTCGAAAGTATCCCACTTATGACAAAGAAATGTATTCCATTATGCAGGCTTGCCGACAGTGGAAGCATTACATTTTGGGGAAGGAAATGATTATCCACACAGACCACCGACCCCTATAGTTCATACAAATAGAAGGGAAGTTGCAGAACGATCGTCATCAGAAGTGGTCCACATATCTGCAACAGTTTCATTTGAACATCAAGTACAAGAAGGGCAACACCAATAATGTTGCAGACTACCTCAGTCGACCACCGATCGTGGCGATAACCACTGTGCTCAACTCTTATGGGCACAAGACTTCGGATTGGTCGCTTCTCTACAAGAGCGATCCAAATTTCGACCACACATACATGATGCTCTTGGAGGGTAACCGAGTTCCAAATTTTCACCTCCAGGATGCACTACTATGTCACCTATGACACCTTTGTGTTCCTTCAAGCGAGCGTGCCAAGATGATTTTGGAAGCGCTGTCGAGAAAACAGTGGTAGTACTGCAGAAGTATTTCTATTAGCCAAACCTTCGACAGGATGTCGGGAAGTACATCAGATTCTGCACTGCCTGTGCCATTACCAAACCGACCATCAAGAAGCAAGGCCTCTATACTCCACTACCTAACCCTAGTCGACCTTGGGAATCCATCTCCATGGATTACATATTGGGCCTTCCTTCTACTAAGCATAGAAATGACTGTGTTTTCATGGTCGTCGACAAATTCTCGAAGATGGCCATTATGGCGGCCTGCAAGAAGAATATCACAGCATAAGCCATTGCTAAAATCTTCTTTGAACAAGTGTGGGTAAACTTTGGGATCCCACATTCTATCATCTCATATCGGAACAACATGTTCGTCAGTACATTTTGGTCCAACCTCTGGTCAATGCTGGACACCAATCTCAGCAAGTCCACAACTTTCCATCCCCAAACTGATGGCCAGACAAAGGTCGTCAACAGGATGATCATACAAATTTTGTGCATGTACCACTCAAAGCATCCACGCACATGGGATGAGAGCCTTCCCTATGTACAACATAGCTATAACCGGGCCGTCCACGGCTCAACCAACCACAACCCCTTTCAGGTGGGCTTGGGATTCTAGCCAATATGTCCCATTGACGTAGCCATACCATTTGCAACTACTCAAGATGATTCAGCTCATGTCTAGTCTGAAGCTGCCAAGGTGACAACTTCATTGAGCGCATTCAACAAATTCGCCAACAGGTTCAGAATGTATTGGACAGAGCCAATGCTAAGTACAAGCAACAACATGATCATCATCGGGTGCAACACAACTTCCAGGTGGGCGACAAAGTGTGGCTACATTTGCAGACGAAGTGCCTCGTTGGACCCCACCGCAAGCTTCGCCCGCTCTGATATGGGCCATACACCATCACCAAGGTTGTAGGGGACAATGCCTTCGAGCTCAACCTCCCACCATTCCTTGGTCTGCACCCAGTGTTCAATGTGGATCGCCTTCGGCCTTACTTTCCACCTCACCAATAGAGTTAAACCCAGACTACATGGAACAAGCCACAACTGATCGGATGATGGACACATAGATCAAGAACACCTGTGAGCAGAGAATCCAGCTATATCAAGTTGTCAAAGCATGCCAACTCCTTCACCAAGGCAAGTGTCTCACCAGGGACCAAGTTCAGAAGAAGTTTCCTCATCTCATGGAGGAACTCAACGGAATGGGGACCATTGCTTCCTAAGGGGGGAGGAATGATCCAGGTGGATATTGGTGGCCACTTGCCTATTCCACTTGGACCCCCACCATTGTTTCTTTCAGTTTTTCAGTTTCCTTAGTTGTAGCACAATTTACTATTTTTGGCAGTTTTTCGGGTCCTAAACTCCCGAAGCCATTTTGAGGCCCTGAACGACGTTTTTTGGGCATCAAACGGTCGACGAATATTAGTTTAATTTAATCCATGGTATTCTCTCTTAGCAGTTGTATTCCTCGAATAGATCTTTCTAACGATGTATCATATGCGTCAAATAAAGATAACATGCCAAAGTTACGACCCCGGTAAATTGATGTACCAATTTAGCCCAACGGGGCCCATATTCTGGCGTTTCATCTCCTAGGGTTAGGTTTGTGGATGTTTAGGGTTTCCATTGTTTCTCAATAACATGTAGGCCTTCGAGCCTCATGGTAACACAGAGTTCATAGGCCTGTAGACGCCACATCTCTTCTCAGAGATAAGCTACCAACGCCCTAGCTAGTTTATTTCTATTTTGTTTGTAAAGAAATTTCAGTGCTTTGATATTAATGAAATGAAGTGTTATTTCCATTGCATCTTTGTATTCATGGTTATTTGTGTATTCTGTTGCGTTCCTGCAGAAATTTGGATCACTTCAGGACCAAGCTGGTGTGATGGATATTGTTGGTGGTGATACGTGGACTGCAGTGAAGAGAAGAGGGGCCCTCCGGGGCTATGCTTAAGTCGTCTAGCCCTCGATACTCCATGTCTAGGACTTGTGGGCCTTGAGACGTGATCTCCTTAGTTATCCCTAGGCTAGGGGATAATATCTAGCTCCAACTCGAGTACATGTGCTCACCGTAGAGCGCATGAGAACCTCAACATCTCTGGTATGACCTGTGTCTGCTAAATCTCAACAAAAGTTATTAGTAATCCCTAGGGTGGTGATATCACCCCTCGTTCATATATGATAAAAGAATCTATAGTCTAACATATGAGTATGAACATACATATATACATAATGAAACAAGACAATATAAAAATTGTAACTACAACTATGCTAACATGATATGCAATGGTATGTACAATGGATGCAAATGCCTACCTATTATAACTTATTTGTACTTACCTGTGAAGTCAAGTTTCTGCCCCATGATGGGGTTTGAGGAGGCGTCCACTAACTGGTAATGGACGTTTCCTCCCTTCAAGCATAGATAAATAGTAGGAATCGTTGACTGACTTCATTCTGATTCTAAAGGGTCCAAGCCAAAATTGTGCACTCCCTTTAACATTGTTAGGCTCACCCTTCTTGTTGGCATGGTTTAACCAATATATCATTGTCCCCCTTTTTTAGTAGTTTGAAAGAGCCAACTTCTTTATCCTTATATTTATCTAGGAGTTGTTGATAGTCTTGTTTCTTTGCCCATTGTATCTCATCAAAATTTTCCTTTGTGGTGAAAGGAAAATCCTCGGGAGAAAACGAAGGAAGGCTTTCCTTAATTGGTTCATGTGTTTCACTTATCTTAGTATCATTGTCAATCTATTGTACATGAGCCTTGACCATTGGTATATTTGGAAGACGTGCAATCATCCCATCCTTCATAGGCACGTTGATATAAGTTAAATCCATCTCTAGCGTGCCACCCAACATTGCAGTGAACTTCCTGGACAAAAGCATGCACCATACATTAGGGACATCTACCACCACAACATCCATATGGATCACTCTCTCAAGATATTTACCAAGGTGTGCCTCAACGTTCTCAACTACCCCATGGGTAGGTATGGCCCTGGATTCAAAACTGCACACATTTCTATAAGGTCGTGTAGTCTTTAGGCCCAGTTGCTCCATAACTTTCAAAGACATCATGTTGCAACTGCTCCTGAGTCAAGCATACAGTTGTTGAGACATTTGTTATTTACTAGCGATGACATAAAGAAAGGTGGGTTCCCATCGTATTGGACCCTGAAATGATCTGCTTGTACCATAATATGAGGGTCTATTGGTTCATCCAACACATTGAATAACTTCTCAAACCTTTATTTCATGGATGGAACCTTAAGAATTTCCTTCAACGGGATGGTTACATGCATTTTGGCCAGTGCGCCTTCCAAGCCAAAATTTAAGTTAACCTTGTTAGCCTTAGAAGAGGTGTAATATCCATGTTTCCCCCAGTTTGTAATTAATCATAAAACGGGATTACCATGCTAAGGCATGTGGACAGTGTAAATGTATTATTGTTTGAGTTGCCAATAATTGACTATGGGGGTGAAGACTTGAAAGTAATGGCCATGATATCACTAAAGGAAAGACTGAGAAAATTATAAGAGAGGGTTCATTATAACAAATAACCCCAAATTTCCCTTGATGGGGATAATAAATCTCCTTCGGATCCCAAGGAGAGAAATCAATTAATGAAGAAATGACCAATGGTTGAATTATCAACCACCCCCATGAATGGAAGCATGGTCTAGCTGCAGAATGTCAGCCTGAAGTACCATAGAGACCTGTATACCCGAGCTTCCTTGTGGCAGAAGGAAGGTAAGATACATACACACGAATAACCAGAAAGGAGAGAGGAGACGAGAGTGGAAAAGCTCGTAAGGGAGATGCGCAGAGCTCTCCAAGGGGGATAATGAAGAGAAGGCCGTGAGCTTGATGCTGAGTTAGCATCTGATAAACCTTGCCAGGGCCATAACAGAGAGAGAAATCTTTGAATGTTCACAGAGAATAGAACCCGAGCATAAGCTGAAGCAGAGAAAGAATACTTGAGAACCGCGAGAGTTCCCTGGTGATATCATGGCTTGGCATAAGGGTGGACAGAGTGCCAAGAATGAATGCCTCTGAGCCTATGGCCAAGTGGAAGGACGAACACCCAGAATCAGTTAGTTGGCTACCACCTGTAATAGATAAGTATATCGCATATCTTGTATATTTAAGTGGTACTGTGAGTTAAAGTTGGATATCACATGATTGTTTCAGGAATGTGCATGATTGCTTAATGGATAGAATATATCCCTTATATTTCAGCTTGATTATGTATTTAGGCAAGTAATAAATTATATGTTTCGGACATGACTTGCACTTGTAAATGCTTGCGTCCTGTGGTGGCATAAGCTAGAGCCACGAACTGTGAGTTCGTCGACCCTAGGTACAGTTTCATGTACGCATGTCTACCGTCCTAGTCATTCTAAGTCCTTTGGAGGATCGAGCTTGTTAAGCTCAGAAGAGGTAGTGCAGATATGCACAAGCTCTCTACGAGGCAAACAGAGACCGAGAACTACTTAAGTTCTAGTGCTGAGAAATGAACGTAAGGGGTGTGCGGAAGAATTCTTCCAAGCGTTACGTTCAAGAGAAAGAGCGCAAAGCTCTTAATCCTTTCAGAGCCAACCAAGCTCAGGAAGAATAGCGAGATTCAAGTATCAAAAGAGAATATCCTTTCGTTTTGAAGGTGAACGGACGAGACCCGTTCGAAAGAATCCAAGGTCTGTCGCGACCGTTAGATTTGAAGAAGTGGCACAGGCGTGAAGGCCTCGACTCCCTTAGTCTTCGAAAGTTCGACAAATGTTGGTAATCATCGTGAAGGGGACGGATCCTCTGAAACCCGAAGTAGCGATGTGACCTAGACCGTAGATCCAAGGATCTTTCGGGACCCTCCTTGACTGTCGGATTGCCGAGATCGGAGTTCACACATCGGGAGAATCACACGTTGGTGCGACTAAACTTTCGAAACCAGAAGTTGCGATGTGATCTGGACCATCGGATTGAGGAAGGTTGTGGACCGTCGATCCGACGCAGGTAGATTAATGCAAGGAGTACATGGGAATTCGAAAATCCCTAAGGACAAGCTCAGAAGAGACAAGCGCTTTTTAGAAGTGCAGATGAGGTCCAAGAGGCGAACTTGTTTCAAGTTCGTAAGCTCAGCAGGGAAAGCGGAAGTCGAGACCATACATCAGGGCTCGCAGGAAGAAAATCGAAGGTCTAGACCTTCGAAACATCTAAAATCTTCCAAGTTAGGGAAGAAAGCAAAAGCTCAGGAGGAGGAGCGACAGTCATTGTTGGATCGAGCGATGTGAAATATCTGAACCGTTGGATCCACGTCTAGACAATTAGAAGAACGTGCAGGGAGGAGATCAGATCTCAACGGTTAGATCTGAGCACATGGACGAACAACCATTGGATCTAGAGGAAAGTGCATGAGATTTAACCTTTTGGATTTACACAGGAGAGTGGACTTTGCGAAGTCCCGAAGTTTCGAAATCATCGAAACCGTCCATCGTCAGGGGGAGATGTGGCAGCAGATTCGAGAGTTCGAATGATCAGACTTTGAAAGATTTGCGAGGGGGAGAGTGAGAGCTCGCGAAGTCCGAAGTTTTGAGGTCAATCCTAGTCGTTGGTGATGGGAAGGGTATGTGGCTGAAACCCACAGGCTTCGAAGGAAGAACCCTTCGGAGAAAATCCAGGAGGAGAATACCCGAGGGGCTAGGAGCCACACCAATCCTAGCCATCCATCGAGAAGGAATGCGTGGCGAGAGATCAACGTTTCGTTGACTCGCAACTTGGGAAGTTAGAGATAGGAGTCGTGAGAACTCACGAAGTCTGAGTTCGCGAAAGGATCCTAGCCATCCATCGAGAAGGGATGCGTGGTGAGAGATCAACATTTCGCTGACTCACAACTTGGGAAGTCGGAGATAAGAGTCGTGAGAACTCGCAAAGTCCGAGTTCGCAAAAGGATCCTAGCTGTCCATCGAGAAGAGACGTGTGGCGAGAGATTAACGTTTTGCTGACTCGCACCTCGGGAAGTTAGAGATAGGAGTTGTGAGAACTAGTGAAGTTTGTGTTCGCGAAAGGATCCTAGTCGTCCATCGAGAAGGGACATGTGGCGAGAGATCAACGTTTCGCTGACTCGGAACTCGGGAAGTCAGGGATAGGAGTCGTGAGAATTCGCGAAGTCCGATTTGGCGAAAGGATTGCAACCGTTGATTGAAGGAGGGATCTAGATCGTTCATCTGGAAAGAGGATATCGAGAAATCGAGAATCAGGGAAACATAGGTAAGCCAACCTCCAAAGTCGTGAAATGTGAAATCCCAATTTGCGAGAGAGGAGATCAGGATCGTTGGATTGTGGGAGAGTGTGGGTTGTTGATCTAGTGAGTGGAACTCGCTAGTTTGGATTTCGGAAGAAGGGAGACAAGCAATCTTCCGACAACGCGAAGCGCTCAGAATATTGGCCCTATGTCATAGCGAGGGGTCACAATGAAAAAGATTTAGGGAGGAGATAGTACGCGCTAGGCTCTAGTTTGGAAGTTCGAGAGTCGGAGGAGTCAGGGTTGGCTCACATGCAAATACCTGACATGTGAAGTCACGAAGCACCTTTTGATAGGCATGTGGTCACAACTTGAGGTCATATGAAGGAAGGGGATAGCATGGAGAGATAGCACCTGTTGCTCAAACCCTTCAAAGGGGCCAGGAAAGAGCCCGCGGCTTGGAAGAACCTGCAATTGAAGAAAGGGGAATCTAAAGAGAGTTAAGAAAAAGTGAATTTTTTTTATGCCCCGTCGTGGGTGTGTTACAAATTGGTATCAGAGCATGGTTACGACACTTGGCCTACTTGGGCTCATGTACAAGTCGCGTAAGGAGATATTGTTATCTGCATTTACTCCTCGAGGAGAAGAACTGCAGATTGAACCTGTGATTTTGGGAATTCTTGTTGAATTTCAGTAAAAGAATTTCTTTAGCCCTTGTTAAAGTGATAACTACTCTTACCAGAGTAGGGATATGCTAATTAACATTTATAATAAGACTTGAATGTGGATAGTTGAAGGTGGCAAGGTTCTGTCAAGTGCAGCTGAAGCCCGAAGGATGGATGACCTGGTGTTCGTAACATAGCTTCTAAGCATGGGCAGTTGGAACTTCAAGCACTGATGACGGTGGATTGTATAATGGTTAATACCTTTGTGGGCTTAAAGGAATCTGATAGGATCAGGTAGGATCCTTGGCAGTGATAGTTACTGCTTTATATTAAAATTGGAGTATATAACTCCTCATGACGAGAGAAAAGTGAGATGGATAAGACCCTATGGACGCCGAAGAAAGGAGGTTTTCTTGCTAAGACGTTGTCGCATAAAGAAGAAAGTGACCCTAGTTGGTTATAGACACAAGAGAAGGCAACATCAACACGAGATATGACTGTGAGATTAGTCATGGAAGTAACTGAAATCTCGGACTAAAGGACACTAATGATGAAATTAAACTATCAATTGAATGCATTAGGTAAAAGGGTGCAATAGATGCACCTACATATACACGAATGTGTATACGTGATCATAAGGATGCTTGGAAGATCCTTGGAAAAAGGATATAGAAGCCTGATATGTCCATGTGTGTGAATGACATGGAAAAGGTGTAAGAAATAAGCTAGCATGATGAATACTTAGCTGTGTTTAATTGTGCTTGAGTGAATGGGTTTAATGCATTGTGAAGCTTCTTAATATGAAGCCTGATATCGATACCAGTTAGGTATGAATGATATTAAACGTGCAAGTGATGCACGTGTATGATGAAAGAGTATAGTTGTAGGCAGTGGCACCATATGGTTGCCCAGATGAGGGAAATATAAAGCAAGAATTACTCATGTCCATATTAAACGAATACTATGGATGCATGGCTGACTCCATTCTGAAGAGTCGTGAACGTTCTGTTCCAAGTAATAGCTTGAGGGGAATGTATTCCCTTTCCTCAAGGAATACTAATATGATTAGATAGAAGGGTAAATGAGCAAAGATGTTATGTTGTCATAATAAGAGGCAAATGATTATGCCTTTGGGAATCACATGAGAAGGATTGTGAACAATCTTGAGTTGACTAATCTTAAAAGTAAAGATGTATGTGAGCTGTGAAATATACCTATGACAGCTACATGCAGGCTTAGGATTATGAATATGGTTAAATACATCATGGATATAAGTTAACAAAACCATAATACATATGGATACGTAATTAGGTACATGAGAAATATGCATGTTTATATTTCTTAAGGAATATTTGGTAAATAGATAAAGCTAACTCAAGGTTGAGTCTAGCACGGATAGTGATGGATATGCAATAAGGATGTTGCATGCTGAAGGAATTCCCTGTGGAGACTCTGTCAGGAAAACAAAGTCACAACCTTAATGACTGTTAAGAATTAAGCAGTAAGCCACAAGTTTATATGAATACATATATATATACCAGAATCCTGGATTACATTTTGAAAAACATAATGTAATGAGTAGAAGACTAATAAATGAATATTGACCATTCCGATAACCAAATGATAATGTGTTGGATGCACAGGTTCATGATCCATTATGAACAAAAAATTTGCTATTAAAGCATGTTGTTGTATTTCAAAAAGAGTTAGGGTGAGGCCTAACCAAGGCGGCTCAAGGAAAAGAGCAGGAAGATCCCAACAGGGAGTAGAATTGCAAAAGCAGAGAAAAGATAGTGAGGGCTTAGAAATAACTCAGCTGGACTGAAAAGTCTGAGGTGATGTAGAAAGAATTTGAATAAGGGGAGAGCCCTCAATTCTTTTCTTGTTGTGTATTATGTTTTTCTCTGGGATGAGAAAGCTAGTATGCTGATGAAAGTAAATGTTTAGACACCATAATGATGATGGTTGTATTATTGTAAAAACGATTGAGAAATGTTGTGTTGCACTCATGAAAACATTAAGGATAATGTGATGAAGTGCATACAAATATGCTAGTACATGTTTGAAAATATTTTATTAATTTAAATGCTATGGTACTTGCATTCTAATTTACATGACGACTAATGTGCTTATGATGAAGGTTCTTGTTGAAAGATTGTTGAAGGGAATTTAAAATTCCCCATGGAGCACCACTGATGGGGTAATATAAGAGGGGGTGCTATCAGCCATAACCGGTATAAAAATGTTCATGCCTATGTGGCACAAGGTATGAAGGGATTGGGTAAGAATCCCTTCTGAAATGTTTTACGGTCTTAATGTTATGTATGAAACRTTGAAAGRCARTTGTATGCCTTGGATRCCCAAGTAGGGTAYGATTYAGGAAGGAGARCCTGAATGATGGAGGYRTGAACCTHTDGTAGTAAAGACTGATTGTAATCCTCRRAAGAATTCATGAACTGATATGTCATGAATACATGGACCAATCAAGGAACGATTGGAAACAAAAGTGCTCATAGATAGCACRTTGCATGGAATTRCTTCAAGGAAATGCMTRTTTTCATAAAGGACAGACAATGGATTTCCCATTGAGGAAGGAGGACCTTCCAACATTTCTACTCACATTGTATAGGTGTTAGAGAAAACCAAATTTGGGTGGCCATGAGTGTTGGTACCCTGGTTATTAATGGAGGAGGAATGCTTAAAGGCATTCATGTGAAACTTTTGAGTTTCAAGTGTATTGATTTGGGATCGTGATCGACCTATGGTCGAAAGCACAGCCCTGCTGCAACAATGAATGAGAATAAATAAGCCATATGGTGAAAAGCTTGGCTAAACTCCAACACACCATGGCAAAGTACTTGTCAAAAAGTATGGGAAACTTAAAATCAATGCAAGGGTGCATTGGGTGTGAATGTGGCCACGAATGTTGGCGCATTCATTAAAATCAATTGATATCTGAATTACATTTTGAAAAAATTCGTAGGCTGGAATGATGCATAGTTAAAGGATGATGTATCCTTTTTACTTGGTATCCTTGAATAGATGAAAATGACTTGGACTATTAGTATGCCTAATTTTGAAAACATAATGTACATGGAAACTAACAATTGTTTGGCCGAGGAATGTTGAAACTGCAAGAGGAATGGGTCTTGGATATGGCAGTATTGTAAGCCCATAAGGAAGACCAATTGCCTACTGAGCCAAACTGCAGTGAATGGTACTTTTTTTTTTAAGAAAGTGAATTTTATTGTTAGTATGCACAACTCTGAAATTGTTTGTGATGACGTTATAAAGGTGCGCTAAAAATGTATATGCATGGAGAAACTAACAATTTGTTTGGCTGATTGAAGTTGAAGTGCAGGAAGCAAAGGAGTCTTGAATATGGCAGCGTTGTAAGCCCATAATGGAGACCAATTTCCTGCTGAGCCAAACCGCTATGGGAAGGAAAGTCCCACAATTATGAATCAGGTTCCTGTGCAGAACAAATATGAAAATAAAATGTAGAATTGGAAATCTGTAGGTAACAGATTTACAAGGAAATTATGAATTTAAAATTTATGATGATGCCTCATGAATTTTTGTATGCCTGTGATACAGGTGAAAGGAAAAGATCTGTGAAGAGTGCAAAGACTAGAGACTGAGCTCTTGGGTTCGAGGAAGAACTGAGAAAAAGGGTATGTTCTGATCGCAAGAAATAGAGATTGACTCGGGAGAAGCAGAGTAACCTTCGTCCCTATCTATGACTTAGTCGAGAGAATGAGAGTAACCTTCGTCCCTATCTATGACTGAGTCGAGATAAGGAGAGTAACCTTCATCCCTATCTATTTTTGTGCCAGGAGAAGGAGTGTAACCTTCGTCCTTAACTTTCGTTGAGTTGGAATGCTGTCAAACTGAAAAGCATGAAAAATGGCTATTACTGAGCCATGAGAACCCTGTGAAAAGCCATGATCGCCTGAAATATATTGTGTTGAGGTAACACAAGCCGGAGGAATGCCTCAGCAGAGCAAGTCTGAGGGATGCCTTGATCATAAGAATCGATAGAGTCTCTGGAATTCTTTCTGTGCGAGAAAACCTTAGCAGCGCAAGATGGATCACCCGAGGAACTGTATAGCAGAGAAGGGGATGACTGAGCCTGGGCCTGGAGGGTGAGTGACCGCAAGGAAGAGGAGACTTTAATAGTTCTTGTAAACTATTGGGATCATGCACACGGTGGGTATTTCTTCCCGTGTGAGAAAACCTTGGCAAGGCAAGATGGATCACCCGAGGGACTATATAACAGAGAAGGGGATGCATGAGCCTGGGACTGGAGGGTGAGTGACTGCAAGGAAGATGAAACCTTGATAGTTATTGCAAACTATTGATTGGGATCATGCACCCATTGGGTATTTCAAGGAAAAAGGATGAGCCTGGATAACAAAACAACCATGCGGATACAAATCCACAAACTGCTAAGATTATGAAAATTTTCCTAGAAATTTTTATGCAATGTTTTCGCATAAGACTATGATTAATGTGCTTGTTGTCCAAGAATTATTTAAAGCAGGTGACCAAGATTTAAGGGTCTAAAAAAGAACTTGACTGAGAAAGAAGGACCGCGATTTCTGAAACAACTGAATGAGAAAGGCATGACAAGTGTTTTTGAGAAAGAACATCGAGGACGGTGTTCCTTTAAGGGGGAGGGAAATGTAATATCCATGTTTCCCCAAGTTTGTAATTAATCATAAAATAGGATAAACATGCTAAGGCATGTGGACAGTGTAAATGTATTATTGTTTGAGTTGCCAATAACTGACTGTGGGGATGAAGCCTTGAAAGTATTGGCCATGATATCACTAGAGGAAAGACTGAGAAAATTATAAGAGAGGGTTCATTATATCAAATAACCCCAAATTTCCCTTGATGGGGATAATAAATCTCCTTCGGGTCCCAAGGAGAGAAATTAGTTAATGAAGAAAGGACCAGTGGTTGAATTATCAACCACCCCCATGAATGGAAGCATGGTCTAGCTGTAGAATGTCAGCCCGAAGTACCACAAAGACCTGCAGACCTGAGCTTCCTTATGATAGAAGGAAGGTAAGATACATACACACGGATAACCAGAAAGGAGGGAGGAGACAAGAGCGGAAAAGCTCATAAGGGAGATGCACGGAGCTCTCCAAGGGGGATAATGAACAGAAGGTTGCGAGCTTGATGCTGAGTGAGCATCTGATAAACCTCGCCAGGTCCATAACAAAGAGATAAATCTCTGAAAGTTTGCAAAGAACATAACTCGAGCAGAAGATTAAGTAGAAAAAGAATCCTTGAGAACTGTGAGAGTTCCATGGTGATATCATGGTTTGGCACAAGGGTGGCCAGAGTGATAAGAATGAATGCCTCTGAGCCTATGGTCAGGTGGATGGATGAACACCCACAGTCAGTTAGTTGGCTAACACCTATAATAGATAAGTAATCACATATCTTGTGTATTTAAGTGGTACTGTGAGTTAAACTTGGATATCCCATGAATGTTTCAGGAATGTGCATGATTGCTTGATCGATAGATTGTATCCCTTCTATTTCTGCTTGATTGTGTATTTAGGCAAGTAAGAAATTATATGGTATGGACATGACTTGTACTCGTAAATGCTTGTGTCATGTGGTGGCATAAGCTAGAGCCACAAACTGTGAGTTTGTCGACCCTAGGTACAGTTTCATGTATGCATGTCTACCCTCCTAGTCATTCTGAGTCCCTTGGAGGACGAAGCTTGTTAAGCTTAGGAGAGGTAGTGCATATATGCACAGGCTCTCTACGAGGCAAACAGAGACCGAGAACTACTTAAGTTCTAGTGTTGAGAAATGAATGTAAGTGGTGCGCGGAAGAATTATTCCAAGCGTTACGTTCAAGAGAAAGAGCGCAAATATCTTAAGCCTTTTAGAGCCAACCAAGCTCAGGAAGAATAGAGAGATTCGAGTATTGAAAGAGAATATCCTTTTGTTTGGAAGGTGAACAAACACAACTCGTTCGGGAGAATAACGCAGATGAGGTCCAAGAGGCAAACTTGTTTCAAGTTCGTAAGCTCAGGAGGGAAAGCGGAAGTTGAGACCATACATTAGGGCTCGCAAGAAGTAAACCGAAGGTTGAGACCTTTGAAACATCTGAAATCTTCCAAGTCAGGGAAGAAAGTGAAAGTTCAGGAGGAGGAGGAACAATGATCGTTGGATCGAGCACTGTGAAAGATCTGGACCGTTGGAACCACATTCAAAAAATTAGAAGAACGCACAGGGAGGAGATAAGATCTTAGCGGTTAGATCTGAGCGCGTGGACCAACAACCATTGGATCTAGAGGAAAGTGCATGAGATTTAACCTTTTGGAGTTGCACAAGAGAGTGGACTTTGCGAAGTCCCGAAGTTCCAAAATCATCGGAATCGTGCATCGTCAGGGGGACAGGTGGCAGCAGATCCGAGAGCTCGAAGGATCGAACTTCAGAAGATTTGCTAGGGGGAGAGTGAGAGCTTGCGAAGTCCGAAGTTGCGAGGTCAATCCTAGTTGTTGGTGATGGGAAGGGTACGTGGCATAAACCCACAGGCTTCGAAGGAAGAACCCTTCAGAGAAAATCCAGGAGGAGAATACCTAAGGAGCTAGGAGTCGCAACAATCCTAGTCGTCCATCGAGAAGGGACGTGTGGCAAGAGATCAACGTTTCGCTGACTCACAACTAGAGAAGTCAGAGATAGGAGTCACGAGAACTCGTGAAGTCCGAGTTCACAAAAGGATCCTAGCCATCCATCGAGAAGGGATGCATGGTGAGAGATCAACGTTTCGCTGAATCACAACTCGGGAAGTCAGAGATAGGAGTCATGAGAACTCGCGAAGTCTGAGTTCACGAAAGGATCCTAGCCATCCATCGAGAAGGGACATGTGGTGAGAGATCAACGTTTCACTCACTCCAACCTAGGAAGTCAGAGATAGGAGTCGTGAGAACTCGCGAAGTCTGAGTTCATGAAAGGATCCTAACCGTCCATCGAGAAGGGACGCGTGGTGAGAGATCAACGTTTCACTGACTCACAACTCGGGAAGTCAAAGATAGGAGTTGTGAGAACTCGCGAAGTTCAAGTTAGGGAAAGGATCACAACCGTTGATTGAGGGAGGGATCCAGACCCTTCATCTGGAAAGTGGATATCGGGAAATCGGGAATCAGGGAAACAGAGGTAAGCCAAACTCCAAAGTCGCGAAATGTGAAATCCTAATTCACGAGAGAGGATATCAGGACCGTTGGATTGCGGGAGAGTGTGGACCATTGATCTGGTGAGTGGAACTCGCTAGTTCGGGTTTCGAAAGATTGGTGCCAGGTCATAGCGAGGGGTCACATTGACAAAGATTAAGGGAGGAGCTAGTACGCACTAAGCTCTAGTTCGGAAGTTCGAGAATCGAAAGAGTCAGGGTTGGCTCACATGCAAATACCCGACATGCGAAGTCACGAAGCGCCTTTTGATAGGCGTGTGGTCACAACTTTAGGTCATATGAAGGAAGGGGATAGCATGGAGAGCTAGCACCTGTTGCTCAAACCCTTCAAAGGGGCTAGGAAAGAGCCCGCGGCTTGGAAGAACCTGCAATTGAAGAAAGGGGAATCTAAAAAGAGTTAAGAAAAAGAGAAATTTTTTTATGCCCCGTCGTGGGTGTGTTACAAGTGGTCTTAGGAAGGAGTATGTTCATAGATAGAGGGTTTGGTTGTGAAGCTGTAGGTTCGGTAGAGTGATCCGAAATCGGATCCAGAAGCCTAACAGGGCTTGAAAAATGCTCAAAAATGAAAGTGCTCGGAATGCGACGAAACCAGTGTCATTGCGTCCGTCTCGTCTTCCTGATTCCGACGGTATATTTACTTTGTCAAACAGGCTCCGTATGGAGAAGATATTGCGTTCTATCTGAAAAGTCAAACAGGTAAAAAAAGGGATGACTGTACAGTCCACGTGTCATGCTGACTATGCAAACCGTACGGTCTGTACAGGTGACATGGCAGCTCCAACAGATGACACGTGCCAGCCTCGGGTGATGACACGTGGCAGGTTGATTGGTGTATGGATGGACCAATGCAGAGGTGACACGTGTCACCATTGTAAGGGTGACACGTGGCACAGATGACGTCAGCATCTGACGTAGCAGGGATGACGTGGCACAGATGACGTCAGCATCTGACGTAGCAGGGATGACGTGGCAGGATGACGGGTGGTAGTACGATCAACATGTGGCAGCACATGGTCCAATTGGCAGTTGACACGCGATGTATTGTGATTGGTTGGATAGATGCCACGTGGCCCAGTCAAGGGCTGCCACGTGGCACCCCGTGAATGGTTCGTCGGTTTATATGTAAAATTGTTTATGGGTTAACGGGGGTCGAACCGGTGACCTCCCCTTCGGCTGTGGACTGGCAGGGCTGGGCTAACCGCCTGCCCGCCGTGTGGTTCTTGCTATGTATACGACCAAAACTTTATTTGAATTAGTTGAAATGAATGGTTGGTGGGGGAAAGGGYCGGGGCTTAGCCCCAGCCCTCAGCGCACACCACGTGACCATACCATGTAACCGTTACCAAACATAGCGCGGGTTTATTGTTATAACCACCAGCCGAGATCCCATGCGGAACGCCAAGGAACCGGGAGCTAGCACGCAAAAAGGGSGGCCAGCGCATGGGCGCGTGGCCACATGGCCCCCCATATGRCCGAGAATCAAGGGGCGCGCACACAGAATCAGGGGCTTATGCCCATATTATAGTTCAAAAGTGGGTTTTTTATGCTAAGTTTGGGTTTTTATTATTAATATGCCTATTTTTAGTTGATTCTCTCCATTTTTGGGGGATATTGGGCATTTTTGGAGCCCAAATTCTTGGAGGAAGTTGGAGATGAGCAACCAACTTCAAAGTTATATAAACCAGGCCTGTTTGAGGCCAGGGGAGAGCAGTCAGAGCAGAGTTATGCTGAAGAAAAGCCAAGCCAAAGCCATTTTGTTGCAGAGAAGCTTTTGAGAAGGAGACGTTGTCGAATCATTTCTGGGAGCTCCGGACGTCCGTTTTACGTGCCATTTTCTTTGCAGGGTTCTAGAGATCTGGACGAACATGACTAGATCAGTCTTGTATCCATTTGGCATTGTAGCGATGTACTTTTGAACATTTGAACAGAAATAAAGAAGCCTCCCCCACAGAGACAAAGGCTCGGAGACGTAGGCAAAGTTGTGCCGAACTCCGTTATCAATCTGCGTGTTATGGTTTGTTGTCTATATTTTCATTTTAGATCTGCATATGTGTATATGGTTGTCATAATTCCTCTTCTTTCCTCATTCTTTCACTAAGTTTCTCAAATGGTTAATTAACGCATGCAAAATTAAAACTCAACCATAATCATTAAAAGATCCTACGGATCATAGAGGGAGGTTGTTTCATTCGCTTTTGCCTAGTATACACTTGTAATTCTTGTTTTTTCAACTTCTCTTTTGACTCTTGATCAAGGTTATTGATTACCTCCATCCTAGCCTTCCTGGTTGCGTCCTTTATGCCTTATTCATGTTCTTTAGGTGTGATATTAAGGAAATATTGTGGCTCTTCAATGGTATGGTTGACAATTGTGACTTGATCATGTTCCCCATTGTTCAAAGGGCATTCATGCTCCCAATGTGATTCTTTGCATTGGAAACACCATGGGTTCTCCTCTACCATGTTTGTGGGGGATAAGGTGTTAGGGAACTCTTGATCATTATTGGGCTTGAAACCTTGACCGCCCCTTTGGAATTGCCCTTTATAAGGAGGTCTAGGAGCTTGTTGTTGGGCTCTTTCTAGGTTTACAATCCTATTCATCATTAACTATTGGGATTTTACCATGCTATCTACAGTCAATTGTAGCTTTTCCGAGCTAGCGCCAATATCTGAGGCAGCCTCAACATTGTGAACTACTTTGGGTTTAGCATCCATCTTGACTCTTGGGGTGGAGAAAGGTTCTACTTTGGATGATGATAGGTTATTTTCAATTTTCATAGCCATCTCGTGGGCTTCTTGAATTGTTTTAGGAGCTTTGTCTCTAATAAGGAAACCCATTTGTCCTGTAAGGCCTTGGTGTAAAGAAAGAGAAGAAAGTTGTTTAAAGGGTCGTGGCTTGTTGGGATCTATTGTACTAGCCTCTCAATTTTATCATGGAATTCCCTAACAGTTTCATTCTCATCCTTTATGATGTTGTTAAGCCTTGTTCGTAACATGTTGGGGTCTTCCTTAACACTACATCTTTTGAGGAATTATTCCTCTAATTTATCCATAGATGTAATACTAGCATCGGGAAGACCGTTATACCATCTTCTAGTGCTATCATAGAGGGTAGCAGAGAAAAACTTCATTGCCAAGTCTTCAACGTCATCACTGATGGGCTGAAGTTGGAAAAAGGCCCAAAAATTGCTCATATGGTCCTCAACGCTGACTACATCATTACCGATGAACTTAGGCAACCATTTATCATACCTAGGGGTTATTTGCAGAGGATATCCTGTAATTCCTATCATGTCTAACGACTTAAAAAGTTTGGATGCCAATTGCTTTAGATTATTAACCAGATTTAGATCCAGGGCCTGAGTTTGAGCATTAAACATTCTGCATATGGGAAGATTACCTCCAAACAATGATTTTACTACAGGAGAGTTTCGGGGAGGCTTTATTTTGTGAGATTTGGGAGGATTGGTGTATCCCCTTGAACTTTGTGGAGTCACCGAATAATATTTTTTAAGATCACAAAAGGGATGAGGGAATCACCCTCAATGGAGTCACTAGGTAAGCTTTACGAAAAATAAGGCTTTGCATAAAGGCTTACCGAAAAATGTCGTTCGAGGAAAATTGACTCGATGTCCCCTGACAACGGCACCAAAAATGTTATTGCACAATCTATACTTCCCAAATCCTAAAGGTAAGTAGGCCTAGATTGACGTAACATGGAGGTAGTCCTATCATTGTCACCCCAATAGGGTACCTCTTCCTATTTAGGAGGAGGAAAACCTCACTCCAAGGGAGATGTCCCAGAACCTAGTTGGTTGATGAAGGGTAGAAAGACACATTGAAAACCCACCCTTCTCTCTAGGTCAGTCAACGAAAGAAGTCACTTGGGTAAAGTTTAAAGGGACAAGGGAAAGTGAAAGTGGGTTTGTACCTGCCCTTTACCAGTGGAAAATCAAACGTTAGTAGTAACAATGATATTAATGATTATAATTAATGACTTCTTAAACAAATTATGTGTTGCTAGAGAAAGTTATATATAATAAAGACGAGATTATAGTAGCAAGAATGTATCTTGAAAATTGCAAGTTATGATGACAAGAAATGATATAAAAGGTCTTGCAAACTTGATAATACTTTGTCACTCATGATTTCAAGATTAATACAAGTCAATAAATGACTTAAATGGTTGTCCAAACACTTATTACAACGTTAATTAATGATGATGAAAACAATAGAAACCACTTCAGAAAAGTACTATAATGAAGCAATAAGACAACTACTTCAAAATCCAATTATTATAGTTTGCATAGTACAAATGTTCAGTGGTTTTATGGATGATTTTTTTAGGGTTGTTAGGGGTTGCAGTAGTGGTTGTAAAAACAGCTATGACAACAGTAACATCTTCAAAATTTGCACTCAAAAAAGGTAGCAAAGGGAAAACTAAACCCTAGGGTGATGATGCCTAGGTTAATGCAAATTTTGGGGTAGGTTAGCTTAGTTATTGTGCTTGTTAGAGCTGCAAAATGATTGTTGTAGAAGCAACAAGCTAGGTTATTGGAATTGTCGAGTTGAAAAGGGATTTTTAACGTTTAAGGTTGCTTGTGAAAGGGAAGAAGACACAGACTAGTGTCTTTCTAGGGTAATGCGGTCAAATATGGTGGCTTCTTCTAAGGATACAAACTAATGATAATACACAAAAGTCTAAGAGGGAAAAATTCTAGGAGGAATAGCAGCTTAAGTCCTCCTAGATTTTGTCCTCAAGAAACAAAGTGCTAGGGTGTAGTCACTTCTAGGCCCTACCGCCTTGCTCTCCTTAGCCTTTTTATGGAGTAAATAATTATGCAACAATAACCAAATGCAAACCTCTAGAGTGATAACACTTTAGGGCTCTAGGGTTTCACTCGTTACTAGATCAATTTAGTGAAAGCTTGGCAAATAAAAAAGTAAGAAAGTAGCACCTTAAGTTTCTTAATTCAAGCATTAAATATACCATGCAATCTCATAATCTTGTATGAGAAAATAAAACCATACAATAAACCATTCAATAGATGACAAAATGCAGATTCTACTTACTTGCACCAAGAATAATCATGAATATACCATGCAAGATCACCATAAAACTTCAA
>ML806874.1:75223-96002 GCA_009831015.1 Picea engelmannii
GCTATGCCCTGATCCAGGTGACCATTCCTCATAAGACCTCCGTCCTATCTCTTTCGGGATTTATGAATACGAGAGCCCGACCTCTTGTCAACGGGACTCCCGAATTCTCGATTTTCGATTCCCCGAAATGGCCTTTGTCACATTAGCCCTCCTGGCTATGCCCTAATCCAGGTGACCATTCCTCATAAGACCTTCGTCCTATCTCTTTCGGGATTTATGAATACGAGAGCCCGAACTCTTGTCAATGGGACTCTCGAATTCCTGATTTTCGATTCCCCGGAATGGCCTTTGTCACATTAGCCCTCCTGGCTATGCCCTGATCCAGGTGACCATTCCTCATAAGACCTCTGTCCTATCTCTTCGGGATTTATGAATACGAGAGCTCGACCTCTTGTCACCGGGACTCCCGAATTCCCGATTTGCGAAATCCCGATGGACTCTTCCTTTCGGGACTCTCCCAAAATCCTGGATTGCAGCCACATGTCCTCCCTCAGATTGATGGTCCTCGTTGTTTCACGATTTCGCTACTTGCGACCCCCAGTGACACAAATCCTTTGTCAATTCGAATCCCCGGTATCTGAAATACCGATGGACTCTCGATCTTCGCCACGTGTCCTCCATGGATGGATGACTCAGATCTATTTCGGGACTTTCATTGTGAAGTTTCCCGACCTCTCGTCATCAGGACTTCCGGAATCCTGAAGTCCGAAATCCTGATACCAACTCCTCTTTCGGGACTTTCACCTTTGTTCACGAGAGCTTAACCCTCATGCATCTCTTGACAGATCCAACGGCTGTCGGGTTTTCTAACTAAGATCTGACGGTTTAGATCTCTCTCGTGCTGTGCACTCTCCCACTGCTCCCTGGACGTGGAAAAACCAACGGTCCAGATACTCCCACAGACCTTGGTAATCTACGGTCCCGATTTCTTCGCTACTCACGAAGATAAAGGAAAATGGGTTAAGGCATTTAACGCCATCGTTTCTTCCTCCAATCTAACGGTCGTGAATGACCGCAGATATTCCAACAGGATCTCATCCGTCAATCGATACTTATCCCTATGCTGCCATTTCGGGATTTCAAGAGGATCATTCTTCCTCGTACAGGATTACTAAGATTTGTGCCCTCAAATCCTTTTTCAGGTTCTTGGTAAGCTATCCAAGAGGGGTATCTCTGTGAAGAGATCAATTCCGGGTATTCCTGGGGATGAATAAGGGTATAGATTTCCCGGAAGAAGACTTGAAGTCTGAATTAGATCGGTATACATATATATAAGTCTATCTATAAACAATAAGCCATACGTGGTCCTTCCAATAAAAGCATGCAACCACCATTTCTGATCAAAACACCACACAGTCAGTCTTATACTCAAACCATTCATAAACTGCACAGACTATGAGCATACATTTCAGTATATAAATTTCAAGATGCAAGATGTAAAACACTTATCAGAAATAACACCCGATGTGATTGCAACTGCTGAGAGGGGTGCTCATTTCCACCCAACTATAGGCTCAGCGACTCCCAATGGATTTACCACTAGCCACCCCCGAGCTGAGACCACGATGCTGTGAGACTGAGTCTCTATTTGCCAGTGATCGAGAATGAAGGTTACTCTCCTTCTTCTCCACTATCACTCACTCTGTATTTTTCTAGAGTTCTTCCTCTTCTTTCCCTCGCATCTGCCCCCTTGATCGCCCACTCTTCCTGCCTTTTCTCCTTTCGGTGAGGTTGCGTGTGGCACGATTTTCCTCGCGGTGGTTAGGTCTGAGGACTCTAAGGATGGGCAGTTCACCCCCATCCCTCATTAGTCATGAGGAGCCATTTACCTACCAACCTGGCGAGTCATTTAATTCGGGGCCAGCGAGCCGCTCTTGGTTCTCCGGGCCAATGAAGTCCAAATATGGTATTGGTTTCGGTGGAAGTTAACGCCACCTTTCCAGGTGCCTTCCACCACCTTTCTTCAGCCATCGTGGTCTCTTTTTCAGCACATCCCCTCTCAACAATCCTGCAATATATATATTCATAATATTATTCACATTCATCTACCTTTCTCACAAGGTCCATTCACATCACACATTCACATTGCTCAGTTTGCCACAATACTTGCCCAGTATAGTTATTTTTACAAACTGGGGGAAATAGGGTGTTACACCCCATCCTTGAATTAATTGTGCTCTTGATTAGTCATGAATGCAATAGACACGTGGACACATTTACATGCTAAATAGGACGAGGAGGCCACCCTTCCCACTTTCATACACACACACATATATACTTGTGTGTGGGGGGGGAGGGATCATTCCTTTATGGTGTTTTCTTATTTCATGGGTTTCATCTTTCTATCCTCCTGCGAGACTATGGAGGACAATTCAGGAGTGTGGTGGAGAGGATTGTCGCCTAGGCAGAGAGGTCAATTGCTTTAGGTACATTGTTTCCATGAAGCAACTATGGCCTAGTGACATAACTAAATATGTGTGATGTGCGAGTTGGGGTAACTTATGAAGCATATGAAAATATTTAAAAAGGATTTGGTTGAGGTATAGTGGGAGGTGCTTAAATAAACATTACAATGGATTTAGTGGCATCAAACATGGGAGGAAAACTCATAGGGGAAGCATAGGAGTGATCAAGGCATGTTATTAATGTTAGAATATTTTGATGTGATCATTTAATCATAGAAAATATCTCAATATTGTCACCCAACAATAGTCATGTAGCCACCCCCGAGCACTTTAACCTTTGTTAGATAGAATGATTTTGGAAAACCACACTAGAACCGATAGATAAACCCTAGTTGCAAGAGTAGCAGAAGATGGAACCAGAAAACACCATCCAACTACAACAACATCACAAGACAAGGGGTGCACACCTTCTCCAAGTGTAGTGCACAAGAGAGAGAGTCTCCACAACCACAGAACAAGAACAATACTCAATTGCAGCAGTTGCACTTTTTCCCAAGATTACCACCAAGAATATCACCAAGAATACCACCAAGAGATACTAGAAGGTAGGGTGCATATCTTAGGCTAGATAGCGCTAGAGAGAGAGACCAAGAATCACACCAAAAGATGCTCCTTCCATTCTTSCATCTGTAGCTCCAGACTTGCGCTATACTTGAGAGAGTGAGTGAAGTGTGTATACAAATGATTTAAAGCACTTCCTTTTTATARTGGTTATTGTCACCTATTTGGGCTGACTTGTCTTTTTGGAAGATAATACATTTATATTATTTATTCTACCGARATGACTTGTCTTCTAGGGTTTTTACACATATGTTTAGTGTTTCTCTTGCTCTGGAATATTCTATTCTAGCCAAAGGTTACACATGGTGTAATACCCCTATTTCCCCCAGCTTGTATATATAACTATATTTCAGTTAAACGACAATGTAAATATTTATTCTACTATTGTAAAAAGGAAAATGTTGGACAACTACTAAGGGGGATTTCCTACATAGGTCATGATGCCGTGAGAGGGAAACAATGAGGAAATTTCCCTTGCCAATTTAAAATTCAAGAAAAATACAGATTTCCCATTTTATGGAGTTGTGATTAATGGAGGAAGTTGGTAGTTGAAATATTAGCTTCCCACATTTATGAACAAGCATGGGTTTCGTACCAAAATTACCTTGCCTCAGAAGCATGGGCAGAAAAGTACCCATCTACGAGATTCTAAGATGACCCACATATTGGGGGATTTGACCCATGAAATCTTGCTAAATAAGGCAAGAAATGAAAGGAAAATCATGGGAAGAGAGGGAAGAGAGGGAAGAAGTAGAGGAATGGGTCCGTTGACCATTTTCTAAAGAGGGAGAGCATGTGCAGCTCTCTAGTTCTGAAGAGAACTGAAGAAAAAAAATGAATTTGTTCTGGGTATGGGAATTGTTGGGTAGTGTTTTCTAACCAAGATGATAAACAAGGTTGTAGAGGTGATGAGTGGCTGAGGAAGCACTCATCGCAAACCCCCTTGCTTTAGAGAGAGAAACGATCTGCTAAATTCCTGTGGGAAAATGAGAGCGATCTTCGTCCCTGGTTGTTGCTGAACAAAAGGAAGAGTCTGTCTCAAAGCATCATGATCTAGCTAAGGGGTGGCCAAAAATAAATCCTTCCAAGAGTTGTTGTGCCTATCGTTGGGAGGAAAAGGGCACCCCTTTCAGCAGTTGCAACATTTTCTAGGTCCTAGATAAGTATATTTTTGCTATATCTATGTAGTGTTAAGTTCAAATAAAGTTACAGACCATGTTTTAAGAGTTGTGTAAGTTTTATGTATGAAAAAAGTGGCTTGAGGAATTTAGGAAAAAGGAAGAGAATGTTTTAGTTGAAGCTCATTTGATTTACATCCTTATCTCTTGACCGTCTGGGTGTTAAAATAAGATTTATGGGTTAAATTGTTTAGGTTGATCTACACTGACAACCCATCTTTTATTTCTAATGAGAACAAACAAATTAACTAGAATCGCTACAGAAATTTAAAAGAGAAAGATAGACTTTCTGCCTAAGGCTGATCATTATCTAAAGGCACTCCAGACTTCTGTGTTAGAATACTTAGTAAGTAACAGATTTCAAAATTGTAGTTGTGCTTTAACGAAATAATCCAAATGTTATTAGACATTAAAATGCATTGTAAATGAGGAATTTCCTAAATTTGTTAAAATATAAAAGCTCCAAAAACCTCATTTGGAATTTAAGAAACGTTTATGCAAATTTTGGGTATTAATAAAAAATTGTGTTAAATCTCCTAAATTTGGGAAGAATCCCCGTAAATTTTGTTGGGTAGTAAATCCTGGTAGAAATATCGAAATTTACTGGTAGGTAAATCTTTGTCTTACAACCAATTTCCTTAAATTTAGCAAGAGTAGTAAAGCACATTAATAAGGAAATAAAATTTACTCATTTACCCACTAAAAGGGAGAAATTATAATTATATTTTTAATTTCCACAATGGGAAAATTTCCCTACAATATAAACTTTTATTAAATCCCTTTACAAAGACTGGAAATTTATATTTTTCCATTTAAACTTTCCAGTGTGCACAGATATAGAAATATATGTATATATATGTCTATATACATATTGTTATTGTTATTATTATTATTATTTTATTTTGAAAATGGAGGCTAAAGTCCCTAGAGCATGGAAGACCTAAGACCAAAAGGATATATTTCATTGTTATTTTAATTCCAGAGCACACGAGGGAATAACCTGTGACCGAACACCTTAACTATCTCGTGGTCTTCGGGACTTCGGGGCTCTGGGGTGTTTGGAGTGATGGAACTCACGAGCCAAACTCACAGAATGCCCGAACCCTATCCTTCCCTGCGCAAGGTTGTAAAGATGAGAAATATAATTAATTTATATTGTATGGTATGTAAAATGATCAATTAACGCAATTTGTCATAATATGCCTTTAATACAATATATATTATATTATAATCCAAAAACGTTTCTCTGTATTTAAACCACAATGTAATTACAAGTGGGTCCCCTTCGAGTTAATTGAGAATGAAGAGTTGTGTGGAAGAGCCGAAGGAGATTGACTCGAAGAACTCTCTCTCTCTCTCTCTCTCTCCTTCAAATATTAAATTATTTATTGGAGAATTTTAAAAGGGATATAATACAATATATTATATAATATTAAGGTTTATTAAAATGGTTACATGTGAATGAAGCCAACTCTTTTTAAATATTAAATAATGTGGAAAGGTGTGTAAGTGGGGCCACTTGGGGGCTTAGGTACTCCAGGGCTCCGAGAGATTTGAGTATAAAGGACGTGTTGGATAGTTGAAGGAGATTGACCTAAAGATCTCTCTCTCTCTCTCTCTCTCTCTCTCTCTCTCTCTCTTTTCAAATATTAATATAATATTTGGAATTTTATAAACCCGGACACAATTTTCCAAAGAGGTGAAATATAATAAATATATATATTAAATGAGTTTATTGTGATACTTGTACATGATAAAGTACCAATCCTTTTTCCCTTTTTAAAGTTAATATTTAATGCGGAATAACGTGTAAGCGTGGACCCTTCGGGAGTTCGGGGCTCTGGGAGATCGAGACTTCGGGACTCCGGGAGTTCGGAGCTTCGGGACTCCAAGATGTTTGGGGAATATAGAGCATAAGAGCAAAACGCCTGAAGGCCAAACCTATTTTTCCCGTATTCCAATGCATAATAAACATTTAAGGTGACGAATTATATTATAAATTAATATAATTAGTTATATTTGCAACACTTTATATTATGAGTGGACCCTCTCCGGAACTCCGACATTTGGGAGATTTTGGTTCATAAAAGCACGATGAGGAATTTTGCCAAAGTGCGGAGGCTTAGGTATTAATAGATATTAATAATCCTAAGTGCTCCTTTGATATGTTTAATCATATTATAATATAATTAAATATAATTATACTATAATATATTTAATAAAATAACAAGTTGGTAATAATAATATTAAATTGAATATGGTTAATCATTTCCCCATTAAATAAATAAATATGGATATATTTATATATGTGTGTTAAATTACGTGAAAATTTGGCATGGAGTTGTGTGCCAGAGGGATTGAATAATATACCTTAATTAAGGTTAATCAACTTAAGTATATTATGGAGAAATTAACTTCGTTGGGTTATAATATAATTACTCATAATGAAGTTGCATGGAATGAAATATAGGGATATCAGATTTTGAAATGGCTCCACGACCCGCAACTGCGATCACATGAGCTGCGAATCATGACCTCATGCCTCAGGCCTGGGCCTAGTTTACTTGCTCTCCTCTTTCCCGCAGTTCTTGTCAAATAGTGGAGGAACTTTCCACGTGATTTTGCAGCAGCTCAGATTTTTAGCTCTGGTGCAAAGGTTAGATCTAATGGCTACCTACGACAATGAAGTTGACTACTCGCCAAATCCGGGTGAGTTGTTACCCTGAATGAGGACAAATGGAAACCCCACATACTCCTATCCGGTACAACTAGCGGAGGCGGAACCCTCAGATGCACGCGATGATTTTTTCTCTCGGTTGTCGAGGGCAACTAGTGTTTTCTCTGGGTCATAATCGGGACCACTCTCTTGGCTTGGAGGGGAGGCTAGGGATGGTGAGGTATTGGCGTCTGGGGGCTTCACAAGCTTCAGAAAAGCTTCCTACTCCGCTTTATATTGTGGTCCACCTCCTCTAGTCCATGAGGGCTCTTTCTCTCCTATTCAGTGTGGGCTTTTTTCTTCGTCGTCCCTGACAAACATCTGCTGGACATTTCTGGATCCTACAGTAACTGCATCCCCTTTCCTAAATTAGGAGGAGCCGACAGGTTTCTCTGAAGTCTCTCCGGAAGTGGTCATAGAGGGTTCAAATCTAGGGTTTGAGAACTGGTAGACATTGGATCAGGGTCCATCCTCAAAATTCTTTTACCCTTATGCAGATCAAGGCTTCTTCCCGTAATTGTTTTATGGGGAGCCAATGGAAGGGTTTATTGCCTCCAATTTACATCCCTCAAATCTCAATGGGTGGGATTCAGTTTTCTATTGGGAGCCCAAAAGTAATGCACAATTAACACTGGAACAAGGTTTGTCGGGTGTTTCAGAGCCTAGCGAAAGGAAACAAAACAAGTGTATTGGGTCCTCCAAGGCAAACCCAAATTTCATTATTAGAGAAGACCTAAATATGTCTAGGGTGGCGGCGATGGCTGATAAAACCATAGTTGGAAAAGCATATGGTTGACAATTCAGCGAGAAGTCACTAAAGGCCTGGGCATAGACAAATTAGGGTGCGTCCTTCAACCCCCCACCCAGAATCTATCGGCCCTCCAGGGGTTGGTTCATGATTATCTTCTTGGACCCTTTATAGGCAATGATTATTCTTCAAAAAAGTTGGTCAATTGATTCTTCGTCAGTCCTAATGAAGTTATGGAATCCTACTTTTGATGCAGCAAGTGAGCGACTGGATTCCATCCCAATCTGGGTACGATTGTCGAGCCTCCCTCCTCACCTTTGGTCTGAAAAATGCTTCCAAGCTATTGGAAATTTTCTAGGGTAGTTTTTGGTTGCCGATATGGGATTCATAGAATCGAGGGAAATTTCGGTGGCAAGGATTCTAGTCTCATTAAATACCCGAGAAGGGCTTCGGGAATTCCTTAATTTGACAGATTTGGGAAGGACCAGGGTTCAAATCCTAGACTATGAAGGGGTGCCCTTTCGATGTAGGAGATGCCACAAGTATGGGCATGTTATTAAGGACTACGAGAATTTAACGCGGGGGTGCTCGAGCAGTTGGCCATCCTTAGTGAGTAGGCCTGACCAGGGGTGTTAGGAGGATTTTGGTGCTAGTTGTCCCTCTTTGGTGTCGGCTTCGATGGGTACTCTGTCTTGTGAGTCAACAGAGTCTTTGAATTTATTGGTATATGGGTCGAATTTCCCAGGAGGGATGATTTGGCCTTAGTTTTGGTCGAAGGGGAAGCGACGAGCACATAGATCTGCCCGGAGGCAACTTCACATCAATTGATCGACAATTTATTGGGTATGCATCTCTCTATTTCCCGTATAGTAAATGGATTGATTAAAGCTTTCAATTTTTTTATGGTGGATTGTAACCACTCTCTTCTGGATCTCCCCTTCTCAAATAATGTGGCACTAAATCCTTTTTCCAATACCACACACCCTCCTTTTCCATCCCTGGTCAATTGTACCCTTTGTCCGTACACGCGTCTTGGATCCCCAATTTCCTAGTCATCTGAGGAATCTTCCTCTGATGGTTCCGAGGAC
This sequence comes from Picea engelmannii, assembly GCA_009831015.1. Lineage (NCBI taxonomy): Eukaryota > Viridiplantae > Streptophyta > Pinopsida > Pinales > Pinaceae > Picea > Picea engelmannii. The sequence goes on from ML806874.1 coordinate 83,980, forward strand.
TCGACTATTCATTTCCAACTCCGTAACAGATCAATATCCATTCCCACAACAGACAATAGAGGCTTGGGCCCTAATCTAGAGATCCTGAAGACCAAAAAGGGTCGTGGTAGAAATTCACATCTCTCCAAGGCTCAATCCCGTGCACTGGTTAACATTGCTTCAGGCCGACAAAGGTCAATTATAGGGGCTCTTAGAGAAGAAAAATCCCCCGTAGGGGTTCCCCCATGAAAATCCTCACCTTTAATTGCAGGGGTTTGGCGAGTCCCCAAAAAAAATCCGCACTGAAGTGACTGGTAACATTACACCAGTCTGATGTAGTTATTTTTCAAGAAACCTTAGCAGATGAAGTCACGACCACCAAGATTCTAACTTCTCTTCTCCCAGGTTGTTTTTTTTTTGGGTTGGATGACCTGGGTAGGTCGGGTGGCTTAAGTTTAGGCTGGTGATCTAGGAGTATTAAGCTTTTGAACAAACGGGCTTTAGACTCTTGTTTGGAGGGGGATTTTCTGGTGGAAGGAATTGGACTTGAGATCAAAATAATCAATGTTTATGGACCTCATTCGGATCGAAACTCCTTTTGGGAATCTTTGCTTGGTAAATATCTCTTGAAGGTTGAAAAACTAATAATAGGAGGTGATTTCAATTTCTCACCAGGGGAAGCTGAAATTTGGGGCCCCTCGACCCACCCTGACAATCAAGCAACCTTTTTTAGCCATCTTTTGTCTTCCAACGAAATTATTGATATAGCTCCACTAAAGCTATTACCCACCTAGAGGAATATGAAGGTAGGGGAGGCTCGTGTAGCTAAGAGTTTAGACTGGTTCTTGATCTCAAAACCCTTGGCACTGCTTCCATTCCAATTTTGTCAGTGGATTAGGAGTGGAGGTGAATCAGACCACTCCCCAATGTGGCTAGAATTTGAAGGTGGCCCTCAAAAGCTTGCCTCACCTTTTCGATTCAAATCTTCCTGGTTAATGGACAAGGATTTCCATAAGCTAGTTAAGTCAAATTTGATTGGAATAAGGGATTTTGAGGGTAGTATGGCTGCCATACAATTCTCGGCAAATCTAAAAAGAATAAAAAAGTTGGCCATTCCGAGGGCAAAAACAAAAGAGAAAGAAAATGAGCAGGAACTCCAAAGTATAGAGGAACTTTTGAAGCTAATATATCAAGATACAGATTCTGGGTTCACCTCAACCTCTTCTCGAGACAATCTGAATTGGCTTGAGGCTAGGTGTAGACAACTATTGGCGGATCAAGAAGAAATGTGGAGGCTTAAAAGTAGAGCAATCTGGCTTGAGAACGGAGATGAGAATACAAAATTTTTCCAAGCCTACGCTAGGGGGCAGAAAGTAGCCAACACAATATGGAGTTTAAAGGATCAGGAGGGTAGATCAGTCACTTCATTCAAAGGGATAACAAACATGGGTAAAATCCATTTCTAGTCCTTATTCAAAGAGGACAGGTGTGTGAACATAGCTGACATCATAAAATTGGCATTATACTTTCCCAGCTTTGTGGATGAACAAGGGAATCGAGAACTATATGCAGAAGTAACTTAAGTAGAGCTGAAGGAAACTCGTCATAGCTTTCAAAAGGATACAAGTCTAGGTCCAGACAGATGGACAATTGAATTCTATAGGGTTTTTTTTTAACTAATTGCAGAAGACCTCCTAAAAGTCATTGAGGAATCTAGAACCAATGCCAGAATTCACAGTCCTTTCAACTCCACTTTTATTGCCCTCATTCCCAAGGTGGATGATCCTCAATCCTTTGACGATTTCAGGACAATTTCTCTCTGTAATTGTATATACAAAATTATTGCCAAGATCATTACACATCGGCTAAAGACACTTCTATCAGAATCCATTTCCAAAGAACAATATGGGTTTCTAGAAGGGCGCCAAATTCATGAGGCAATACGGGTAGCCTAGGAAGGCCTACACATCCTGAAGACAACATGAGCAAAGGCTACTATTCTAAAGATTGATCTTTCAAAAGCATATGATTGGGTGAAGTGGTCATACATCCGACTCTTACTTACTCATCTCGGGTTCGAGGTTCCATTCATAAAGTGGGTGATGACCTGCATCACTTCAGTATCTTTTCAGTCCTTATAAATGGGGCCGCATCCCCCTTCTTCATATCAGAAAGGGTTATGCGTCAAAGATGCCCCTTGTCCCCACTTCTTTTTCTACTAGTAGTTGAGGGATTGAGTAAGGCTATTGATAACACAACCAGAGTAGGGGAATTTCAAGGAATTCAAGTTGCCCCTAGTATGAGGATCACACATCTACTGTTCATGGACGATGTTCTCATTTTCTGCAGTGGTAGGGTCGGGGACATGGAAATCGTAGCGGAAATACTTCCCTCTTCCGCTCGGCTACATGGATGCAAATAAATACTTAGAAATCTACCCTCACTATTTCATAGATGTAAAGAGAGGAAGTGGCCACCTATCAGAGACTCTTTCCATACTCAGTCTAGGACATCTCAGAAGGCCTAAAATACATGGGGTTTTAGCTGAAGCCAAACAACTACGAAAAATAATATTGGAAATGGCTGCTGACAAAATAGGAGAAAAGGTTGAATGGTTGGAGCTTTAGGTGGTTGTATAGAGCAGGCAGATTCACTCTGACCAAATTTGTTTTGGGAGCCATTCCAGTATATTGGATTTCACTGGCCTAGATTCCAAAGGGTGTGCTCGAAAAGATAAGGAGGACTTTTTCTCAGTTTATTTGGTCTGGATTAGGGGATAATTTTACTCAACCCTGCAAAAAATGGGAACGCATTGCAAGGCCAAAAGCCTTGGGAGGATGGGGACTCAAAATATTTGTATGTTTTCCAAGGCTTCTAATCCATGTGGATATTGGTGGCTACCCACCTATTCCACTTGGACCCCCACCATTGTTTCTTTCAATTTTTCAGTTTCCTTAATTGTAGCACAATTTACTATTTTTGGCAGTGTTTCGGGTCCTTAACTTCTGGAGCCGTTTTGAGGCCCTAAATGACGTTTTTTGGGCATCAAAGCTCCGACAAATATGAGTCTGTTCCGGACTTGATATCCTCTATTAGCAGTGTATTCCTCTAATAGATATTTCTAACGGTGTATCATGTGCGTCAAACGGAGATAGTATGCCAAAGTTACTACCCTGGGAAATTGATGTACCAATTTACCCCGACAAAGCCCATATTCTAGCGTTTCATCTCCTAGGGTCAGGTTCTTGGATGTTTAGGGTTTCCATTGTTTCTCAATAATATATAGGCCTTCGAGCCTCATTGTAACACAGAGTTCAGAGGCCTGTAACTGCCAGATATCTTCTCAGAGATAAGCTACCAATGCCCTAGCTAGTTTATTTCCATTTTGTCTGTAAACAAATTTCAGTTCTTTGATATTAATGAAATGAAGTGTTATTTCCGCTACATCTTTATATTCATGGTTATTTGTGTATTCTGTTGTGTTCCTGCATAAATTCGGATTAGCTTTGGCGGAAAAGGCTTGTTGGTGTCTTATTTCAGTCACCAGTCTGTGGACATTGGTAGTTACACAAAAATCCATCCTCCCAGAAACTGTGGAAGATTGGATTAGATCACCAATCAAGTCAACCCGACACTGCTCGAATATTTTGAAAGCAACGATATCCTCCTTTTCAGTGGTAGGGGATGGTCTGGCCTGGCGGGCAAGTAAATGAAATCACATTCGCATAGGTGCCAATCCCTGTCCTGGTAGCGGGAACTCTCATATACTACCAGATGATCTAATTATTCAACTTCACAGGTAGGGTATCCCCTTTCTATCCCACCTATCTGATCCGCACTCAACTACACTATGGAACCAAGGTTGGATAAGTGATACATCTCTAGGATTAAATGGTGATTTTGCAGACCTATTGGAAAATTATATTTCAGCTCTCCGAAGGGGTCACATCAGAATCTTAGACAGGGAAGATGAATTAGTATGGAAAAAGGATCCTCTAGGTACCTACACTCCAAAAATTGGCTACATAGCTTTGAATATAGACCTTTTTGAGCAAAATCCCAGTTGGTGGTGGATGGGGTTATGGAAGCTGAAATGCCCCCAAAAAGCCAAAATTTTCTTGTGGGCGACACTAAACGACAAAATCCCAACATGGGATAATCTGAGAAGGTGTCAAATAGAAGGATCGGGTAGACGCTAATTTTGTCAAAATGAAAATGAATCCACTCTCCATATTCTCATCTCCAAGAAAGTATGGACCGAAACTTCCTCAAGCCTCAAACATAGATGCATATGGGATGGAAACACATTGGAACAGGCATGGAAGGTCTGAATTTGAGATCCATGAAATAAGGAAATAAAATAACTTCCTCTCTTAATCAGTTGGGGAATATGGCTAGCCCGGAATGCATTGATATTAAAAAAAAAATCCTCTATCCCAGAGGCAATTGCAACCCAAAGTATATCGATATTGTCCCACTTCCCTCAGTCAAAAGAAGTTATGGCCTTGCAGGTAAGACTACAAGAGGTCATTGACACTTCAAAACCCTGGGAATTTTTTGATGGAGCTTCTCAAAACTCCACATGTGGGGGGTACAGTTCTCCACTTAACAAAAAACCATTGTTTTCATATAAAAATGGTTATGGGACGGAGTACAAACAACTATGCCGAACTATTGGCGTTGAAACCGTTACTTCTTTTTGCCAGAGAAAAGGAAATCCATCACATTCAAATCTTTGTTAATTCTATGAATGTCATTAGTTGGGCAAGAAAGCATCAAATTTGTCACAACATTTTTCTTATTCCTATCCTGGAGGATATTTTCTGTATGATGGACATATTTGATTATTTGGTTATCTCCCATGTATACGGGGACAGGAACATGGTAGCGGATACTCTATCCAAAGATGATTTTCAACTCACCTTGGGTCAATGGCACTTTACAGAGCATAAAGGGGAGGACTCTTATGTCTTTTATCATCGACTGTTTATGGAGGACCATGGGCAGACACATGACTAAAGCTTCATATTTTTTCTCTCTTTTATGATCGACACATTCTGGGCACTGTTCGTCCGGATTATCTTTTTTTTCAACACTTTCAGGTCTCATCATGGTTTTGTTTCTCCACATTCAACAACTGTTAGCACCTTATTGAAGACACAAATTACTTCAACAACTCAACTACAAGGCAAATGCAAAAAGTCTACCTTGGCATTCTCTTTGAGCGCATAAAATCATTTTTGGTTTGGTTTCTGAAGCACTTTTTTTTCATGTATATATTACGATAAAATTCTGCAAACTTTATTCCACCTTGTTATGGGTGAGGAAAATTATAGGCATGTTGTCATGCAATGCACATTTCGGCTTATGAAAGCCAGGGTTTTTTAGTGGTCACTTTTTGGGTATGGGCTGAGGGCCTTTTTTTATCTTGTCAAAAATACACATAGATGGTGTGATGTGCTCTTTGAAGCACCTACAAAATGTAATTTTGTCTCTCCAAAGAAATAAAATTACACTTTTTTCCAAGGAAAACAAAATATAATTGCTCATAATTATCATATGAGTAATTAATTGAATTAGTGCGAAACTACTTCTAAGGGGGAAAAGAGAAAGTAAAACCTCAGTAATTACTGGGCCATGAGTATTAGGCTAAGCAAAAATTAATTATTGGATAATTAGTTGTGGAGAATAATTATCCTTAATGAGGTTTAAGTAATTAATTACCAAAGAATGGTATTCTGCAAAATAGTAATTAAGTTTTTTAATTGGACTATAGGAGAGCGACAAACACCATTCTCTAGGAGAGAAAGCCCTAGCGCCCTATGGTGACATGGTGAATTGATGTTGATTAAGAACATCAATGTGATGGCGCATGTTAATATTCAATGGGTTGACGAGTTTACTGGGATCCAATAGGACTGGTAAACCTTAGGTGCCAAATGGATCCTAACTATAGGTTGGGAGATCTGCCATGCATCGAGACTGTCCATTGAGAGAAAGGGAATATTCCTCGATACCATATTCATCGGAGGTAAGTGAAGAGTGTGCTAGGAGAAGCCCTGAGCTACGATGGATGCAAGCCTGTGTGGATCAAAGTTCCATTGTGGCAGGCTAGGCTAGTGCCACATCAAGACCTGGGTGTTGCCACATCAGTTGGCGTGGACAATGAGAGGTCACGAGGATGCCATGTGGAAATAAGAGAGATGTTGCCTATGTAAGCCCGAGAACTTGATAAGGTCACAAGCCTCGTTTTAGAGCTCAGTTCTGAGTGAACTTACCATCATTGGAAAGCTATTGTTGAGAAGAAGACGATGGAGCTGTGATAGAAGGAGATTTGAAATGATTGCGAAAAGTGAAAATTTATACCCCATCCCTTAAAAAGGTACTTAGGGGTCGGGTTTGTGACACATGGAGGTTAATACCTCCCGAAACTACCATAATATCAACACTCCCTCCTAGCTAGGGAGGTATTAACTGTAATGGTCTCAAATACATCCATCCATTTCACATGGTATGGGCAAGGCTCACATAATCTTGCAAACCATTATACAAGTAGCATCATCATAGCCACACATGCGATCTCATGATCACGTAGGTCAAGTCACGAGCATCATCATCACTATCCATCTAGCTGGAAATCACCTCCAACGTTATTGGTTGGCACACCAGCCTAGGAAACACCTTCAACACTACTGGTAGACTCCATGGCATTTAGGTAGTAGTACACAGTTACTACAATGCCATCTGATAAATCACAACAATGTCGATCCATAATAGTACATAACTGCTATCCAGTGGTACACAACGACTCCTAGTAGCGCACAACTATTATCTAGTGACACACAATCACTACTAGTGGAACACATCCACCACAGTAGTACATAACTACTATCCAAAGACCCACAGTCTCCACTGCAAACAACTAATAGCTACAGAAGTTATCACCATGTAGTACAATAGTCTCCTAGCATCAAATCATATCATCATCTGCATCATCTCTCGAGGTCAAACTCCATCTAAGTAATCGGGCATGATGTTGAATAAGTCATTTGATGGACTTAGCACACTCAATAGAGTGTCTCGCATAAGTCACTCACTCAACATAGTGATATAGGGACCATTCTTCCTATCTTGGTCACTGCCTGTGACACATGAAGAATGACTATCCTAGAAGTTGTTGAAAAGCCACACCATGGGATACAAGGACCATTCTTCTAATTCGGACATACATCCTAGAAGAATGACTGTCCTCCTAGATGCTGAAAGCCATGCCATGGGATACAGGGACCATTCTTCTAATCCGGACATACGTCCTAGAGGAATGATTGTCCTGGACCATTTTCCCCCCTTTGACCACTACTGTGAACTCATGGAAAATGTTTGTCCTGTACCAATCTCCCCACTCTGGTCACTACTGTGAACTCAGGGAGACATACCATTATACCTGACTGGGCAAAGCCCCAAGAGAATAATTGTCCTAGACCATTCTACCTGTCTGGGAAATGCCCCAGGAGAATAGTTGTCCATGGTACATCAACAATCTGTCAACCTTGACCATTCTCCATAGGGAGAATGTCAGTACATCAATAATCTATTCTGCTTGGACCATTCTCCACCTGGAGAATGTATGTCCACCAACACACTAACTATCCATGATGCCATATATCAACACTCCCTCATAACCGAAGAAGTCGCCACCTCACTTTCAACCAAGGGAGTTATCTTCATAAGTCTCGGCTTGTCCCTCAAGTATGCAAACTATATCTTAGACAGAGGCTTCATCAAAATATYAGTTGTCTTCTCATCGATGGAGATGTACTGGAGAATCAGTTCTCCCTTCTGGACTCTATCACRGATGAAATAATACTTTATCTCAATGTACTTCGACCTGTCATGGAACACATGGTTCTCCGAAAGCTGCACACAGCTTTGATTATCATGATATATCATAGTCGTATCCAACACCTGATCAAATAGTCCAAAAATGAGCTTACGAAGACATACTGCCTCCGTACAAGCATCACAAGATGTAATATACTCTGCTTCTGCAGTGCTGAGTGCAACAAACTTTTGTTTCTTACTAGCCCATGATATCATAGTAGAGCCCAAACTGAAACATATAGCAGAAGTACTCTTTTTGTCATCTGCACTCCTTGCCCAATCTGAATCAGTAAAGCCATACAATTGTACATCATTGTTTGAGGCATATCTCAAACCATAGTTTAGCGTCCCACAAAGGTATCTCAAAAAGTGCTTTGCAACTATCCAATGCTCATGTTTAGGATCCACCTAGAACTGACTCAACATGTTCACAACAATAAAAATGTTCAATCATGTATTCACCAAATACATCAATGAGCCAATCAATCGCTGGTACAAAGACGAGTCTACTGGATCAGAGTCTCTCAACTTCTTCGGATCTGTCACCATGGGAGTTGTCATGGATTTGCAATCCATCATCCCAAACTTCTGAAGAATCTTTACAACATGCTTCCCTTTCCCCAAGAAGATTTCACCACGCTTCTAGTCCCAAATAATAATGCATTAGACCAAGATTCTTCATATCAAATTTAGACTCTAACTCCCTCTTACACTAAATAATGAGAGGCCATGCACATGTCAGAAATAAATCATCAACATATAGTAGCAGGATCACAGGTGCATCATTCACAACCTTGTAATAAGGATATGGATCAACATAGCTCTTGGAAAATCCAAGTCTCATCAAGTAACTGTCAATTCATGCATACCAAGCTCTTGGAACTTGCTTGAGTCCATACAAGGCCTTCTTCATACATGGGTTTCTCTCGGGTGTAGCTCAAAACCTTGAGGTTGCTCTATGTATACTTCTTCCTCAATTACTCCATTGAGCAAAGAGGTCTTTACATCTATCTGATGTAAACTCCAACCCATGGATACTGCAAGAGATATGATGGCTCTAATAGAGGTGTATCTGGCAACTGGAGCAAACCTCTCATCATAGTCTTCTCCCTCCTGACGGGAGAATCCTCTAGCCACAAATATTGCCTTGTATTTATCGATACTCCCATCTACTGCATGTTTTATCTTATAAACCCATTTTTGAAGTGACTACAAACTTTCCTTCGGGTCTATGTACAATTTTATGATAAAGCATAAACAAGAAAAACAACGTGGCGGAAAAGGCTCACTAGCGAACACTCAATGTATTCACAACAATGTTACATATTTATAGTACAATCGGTGATGCCACCTCATAGAGAGATTTTCTCTAGATCCTAAAATCATGCATGATGACTAGGCTAGGCAATCTTAACTAACTCATTAGTCATCACTTAAGGATATATTACTAATATCCAAAATGAATAATACAAATATAGGTGACAATTTAGACTTACTGATTGGTTAAGGTAAGCCACAAGCTAACATTTTCCATACATCATTTTTCATGATGGATTGATATTCTTCCATCATAGCTTCCTTCCATTCTTTCTTCTTGATTGCTTCTTCAAAGATGGAAGGTTATGCATTGAGATGTTCTAGAGAGCATGTAGTTTATTTCTTGGGACCGTCATGTTCTTCTTCATCGTTGGGATCCATGGAATCATCTGTAGATTTCCTAAAGCCAATATTTTCATCAAAAGTCACATATTTGTTGACTTCAAGCTTTTGTTGACCCGGGACATAGATTTTATGAGATTTTGATGACTCACTATATCCAACGAATATGCCCTTCTTTCCTGAAGGTTCCAGCTTCTTTCTTTTGTCCTTGGGAACATGAATACAGATAGGACAACTAAAGATCTTCAAGTGTTCAACACTTGGCTTCTTTCCAAAGAAATCTTATTCTGGAGTCATGTTCTTCAATATACGATGAGGACTTCTATTCTGACTATATACGGTTGTCATAACTGCTTCTCCTCATCGAAACATGGATGGATTTTGGTCATTCATCATTGCCTTAACAAATTCTTCACTGGATCGGTTATTTCTTTGTCACACCATTCTGTTGAGGATTATGTGGGATAATTATCTCCCTCCTAATCCTGGCTGCTTTACAAAAGACAACGAGCTCCTTGGAGGTGTATTCTCCTTGATTATCGAACCTCGAGATCTTTATCCGCTTAGTGAGGAGGTTGAAATTGGTCCACACACATCTGAGTGTATCAGATCCAAAACTCATCTTGCTTTACACGCTTCCTTTAGAATTGGTACTTGGTGAGATCACCTGCCTCACCACTAGATGGAGTCATCTGCTCTAGGTTTTCAACTGTCACTGAGCTCCTTCTCAAAGCTATTGCCTATGACCTGCTCGGAACAAGAACAAAAAGAGAAAAATTATTTCTAATAACATTTTCATAAGAGCATATCTATGGTAACAAGGATGGTAGTCATCATAGAATTACCAAGGTGACCTGCCCGGGAGAAAAACAAGAGATATCTCCTAGAGGAGATGTTAGTTCATTTTGCAAAAAGATGCAATAAGCATCTATATCAATAGTACTTGTATACAACCAAGTATACCTATAAGTAATATAACCTTTCAAAGTTTGTTGTCGAAACTATAGTGTTTACTTGTACTGTAGCGACTATCAAACTTGATATGTGCAATTTGAAAATTAACAATTTGATCAATCAAACTTGGAACCTGGAGCCTCAACTGTTAGAAAGGGTGCGCTTGTTCCTCTAAATGTATTGAATCCAAGATCACTTCTTGGACAAGGTCTCTTGTACATCCCCCGCAAACACACTCGTACTTCGCTGGATGATATAACTTGAAAAGCATATACAAGTGCATACCTTTGAAATTTGTAGCATCGTTCAACTTGTCTTCTAATATGAAACTAGACACCATCTTGATAAGAAGAGGTTAGAAACTGAATAAAAAAGGTTTAATGATTAAAACAAGCTAGAAAATCTGAAATTTCAGCTTTGAATACAAAATCATTTTTGACCAAAAGTCAACCTTTGACTTTGACCATCCAACATTTGAGTTTGACTAGTCAACCATTGACTTTGACTTTGACCAAGAATTCAAAATTGACGTTTTTGTTGGCTGAGGTACTAGAGGGTGCGCTAGGATATGGCGCACTAGAATGCCCAAAAATTATGCCAAACGTTTCACTTAAAGTGCTTAAGAATTTAGGTTTAGGGTCTGCTGCCGCTGCAAAATCAGAAACCCTAGTTGCAGCTGCAACTGATGCTGTAGCAAGCTTGACAAGGAACTCTTGATCTACCTTCCAACGAATGAACTGTTCTGAAGGTAGTGTGGGCCCATAACCTGTTATACTATTTCGATGTGGTCGTTTAACTATAGACAATATCTCAATATTGCCACCCAACCATAGGCATGCAACCATCCCCAAACACCTTAACCTTTGCTAGATAGACTGATTCTGAAAAGCCACACTAAAACCAACAAATGAACCCTAGTTGCAGCAGTAGCATGAGATGGAACCAGAAAACACCATCCAACTACAACAACATCACAAGACAAGGGGAGCACACCTTCTCCAAGGGTAGTGCACAAGAGAGAGAGTCTCCACAACCATAGAACAAGAACAATACTCAACTGCACCAGTTGCAGTTTCACTTCTTCCCAAGATTACCACCAAGAATATCACCCATAATACCACCAAGAGATATTATAAGTTAGGGTGCATATATTAGGCTAGATAGTGCTAGAAAGAGAGAGCAAGAATTACACCAAACGATGCTCCTTCCATTCTTGCAGCTGGAGCTCCAGACTTGTGCTATACTTGAGAGAGTGAGTGAAGTGTGTATACAAATACGCTAGAGCATTGTTGAATTACTAAGAGGGGGGGTGAATCAGTAATAGAGAAATGTTATCCTTTTTAAACATATAATCCAAGTGTTATATCAATGAAGCATTATCATCCAATAACTGCAGAGTAAATAAGCAATGAAAGAATGAACAAACATACACATACACAGTACACCAGTGTTTTACATGGAAACCCAAATCGGGAGAAAACCACATAATGTTTTTTCTTATATGTCTTGAAGAATTACATTCATTAGAAGCACCAACTTCCTTTATTTTC
>ML806875.1:0-12412 GCA_009831015.1 Picea engelmannii
CAATGAGATTCCTGAGGCCTTGACTCCTCTTGAGAGTTCTTTTTCATTGAGTATTGTAGGAAACAAAGAAAAACAGAAAGAAGAGGAGTTACAAAAGAAGGTGGTTGAAACCATCTCCATGAACATTAGGACACCTGAATCTTCAACGAACGTTAAAATAAATGTACAGGGTTCTGACAAAGAAGAGATGAGGTCTGTTGATTTACTTGGTGGATTTCAAAATGCTTTTTCTTGTTTTAATATGTATCTTTGTGGTTTTGATCCAGGTCTTTTTCAACATACTATGAAACTAGGTAGGAAAAACCAAGGACTTGTTAACTCTGCACTAAAAGCAACCCTTCGAAGGGAGTTGAGAGATTTCTTAAGGAATTAAATGTTTTTATTTGTCCACCATGAATGGGTTTCCAATTGGGAACTTTCTTCGAAGACCACTGATAATATTAGAACATGCCTTAGTCTTTGAACTTTCAAGCAAGCGATTATGAGGAACCCTTTCCCTCCTCTCAGTATGGAAATGTTTCTGCAACAAGTTGTAGAGTCATGGTTGGAGCCCTTACTTGATAGTTTGTTTTGTTACAATAAAATCAAGGTAGAAGGGGAAGATATTCACAAAACCACTTTTATTACGAATTGCGATAATATATCTTACAACCGCCTGCCTTCTGGCTTATTTGATGCAAGTACCGCCTTTAAAGGGCCTATACACACAACTTTCAATAAATTGGTCAGTCTACATGCTTATCTTGATGATTTAATCGTGTGCGTCAAAAGGCTGATAATTACATCAAAATTTTAAATATTGGGTCCCTTCCAAATTACGTTTGTTTTGGACCCCAACTCATATATTTTAGGGGAATTACAGAGACAATCGTTTTCCTACAATACTAACAGTGCTCGCTTGAAGTATTGCGAGGGACCAACGTGAAGGGTTCTAATGTTGATTGGATTTCTGTATACTAGTAGCCCAGATATGATTTCATTTTTTTGTGCTTCTTTTCTTTGATTTACAGTACTTTGATTTATGCTTTCTAAATTAAGGCTTTTCTTGCTGCTTTTTCAATTTTGTCTTTTATTGCTGTTGTTTTAATTTCTGCATTTTTACTTCTGTTGCAATTTTTGTCTTTATCATCTTTTAGTGTTTGGTCAAGATAGAATGTTGGATCAATCATGCCACAGTATCACTCCTGCAAAACATTGTTAGTCTATAACAATCAACCTTACACAACTGTTATGCTATCTCCTCTGAAGGGCCCTTGACATTGTTATATATTTCCACTGTTGTATTATAAAGAATTGGTTATCTCCCGCTTCTTCTCGCCATTTCTTCATCCATTGAGAGTTTAAGAGAAAATATGGAAATTTTCCTCCTTAAAGGTTAAAGAGTAGATATCGGTCAATGGATTATCTATACAGTGGTAAAACCCCTCATACTTAACATTTTTCATAAGTTATTCTCAAATTCCCGATCATCTTTCCATTAAATCCGCTCGCTTCCCCCTGTTGCATAATCTTCTTGGTTACATTTTATTGACCTGTTGCTCTTTGTCTGTGAAACCATGAGTTATGAGTTCTAAATCTAATGAAAACAAATTTTCTTGTGGAGTCGTCAGTTTTTTGACGATTAAATTCGCAACGAAGGTTGGCCCACAAAGTGTTGCTAAAGCCTATTATTATAAAAGATAAATAATACTAGTAGGTGGGACCCCCTCATAGATTGGAGATCAAGTTTGATGTTTATTCGATGGTATGTTACTGTTTGACACTACTTTCATGGTTGACAATATCTTGTTTTATTGGATAATGGATCAGGCATATTATATAGGGCTCCCTTGCGGTTCCAAGATCAAGTAACACCAATTTTTTCATGGTTATCATTGTTGATTGTTCTTGTGACACCTACAACAGAAACATGTTAGTAACGACGAAGGAAAAGGAACTAAAGAAGAAATTTCCCTATGCTATCATGCTATACTATATGCATTAAAAAAGATTGTGGCAAATCTGAGCTAACATATAATAGCCATATGAGTTGTCAAGATTGTATATAGCATGGTTGGTATATGTTTCTACATAATAGAGGTGGTGATAGGTGATACGAGTGGTGCTCTTGGAAATTAAAGGTTGTTGGTTCAAGGTGGATGATTGGTTTGATTAGTAGTTGGCGCGTACGAAAGAATTGAATGAACTTGCAGTAGGTAAGTGATGTGCATTTACTACACATTGTCTTACCCCTACCGTTGGACGCCTCCCTAGTCAAGCTATCTTCCAAACATTACTGCTGTGGTTATGCTCCAATTTCTCAGCAGTGAGGAACCGCTCAGCCAACTTGCGTTTTAAGACATTTGATTATAGGTATGTTATTTTTTTAGCCCTTCATGAGTCTACTCTAGTTATGAAATGGATATTGGCTCAAGTGTATCATCTGTGCTTTCCTTAAGTATTGCGACTGTGTAAATGGTGTTTGTGATGAAACGTTGATGATTCTCTTTGAAATGATGTTGAAGTCATAGCATTACTAGTCATTCTAGGCATTAGAAGTCTCAAGAGATCTCTGTTATCCTTGGTGGATTTTCTTTCACGCTTTCGCATTGTTGTAACCAATCTATGGGTTTTTTATGCGGTTTAATGATTGAAGCATTCAGGTCACCACGCATTGTACTTGTGCGCAGTTGGTTCTTTTCAACACTAGAGGTCGCAAAGTGAGTTTCTTGTTCTTACTTGGCCATGTCTTCACCTCTGTGTGGTAATTGTTGATCAGAGGGCACAAGGGTTATACCCTGCATGAAAATAACACTGTCGCGACAAGTTAAAGCCTCACCTCATGTTATGGCCCCTGTCATGAAATTGTTTCCTCTCCACAAACAAAGCATAACCCTCTTTGCGGTGTACACCTTTGGCCTCGAAGTTTTCACTATTACAAGAAGTCGACTTTGTTCCTCCTTGGATGGCTACTGAGCAAACCCTTAACTGTCCAGTCTGGGGTTTCATAGGAAGACTGTTGGGACTGTCAAGTGGTATGGGTTATTGTGGATTGAATGTATGATCGACCACTTTCGATACAGATTCACCCAGTTGGGTGTATGGTAGTCGTATTGGTTTGGCATTTGGTTACTGCCTCTGGGATAATGATGATATTGGACGATTAGCTGGCGTTGGTTACAAGAGTTTGATGTTGCTCACGCATATCGCGTGTGTGCTTGGTGTTTTCGTAAATGAATCAATGGGCATGGTAACTGTGATTTTCTTTG
The DNA here is from genome assembly GCA_009831015.1 of Picea engelmannii. Taxonomy (NCBI): domain Eukaryota; kingdom Viridiplantae; phylum Streptophyta; class Pinopsida; order Pinales; family Pinaceae; genus Picea; species Picea engelmannii. The sequence goes on from ML806875.1 coordinate 3,249, forward strand.
GGGCCAAATGACTATTGAGTTGGATCATTGTAGAGATTTTTTTTCCCACTTCATCTTTATATCTGTTCGACTGTGTAAACCTGGATTTGCACAGCATAGTCGATTACAGTGCGATTAGATCACAACGATATTATATGTAATCGATGGCTCGGCATGAAGGATGAGTTATTGCAATGGTTGTGTATTTTTTTTGTTAAATGGAGATGTTGCCTCATTGTTTTTGTTGGCTACGCATTGTGTATAGCAGAGATGGCTTGGGTGCTCACACTTAGAGTTACCAACAGAGTCTTGAGCACGATTGGTTGCAACCGAATAATTTGTTGATATAGGCTTGATGTTAGTACCTCGTTGGTTTGCTGGGTGGCCTAGTTTTTTACAGTCACATTCGATTGGGCTTGCACAGTGATGGATTTACACTTGTATGATTGAATTATTCGGCACATATCTTGTGGTGGTTGGTGGCTATTATCTGTTTAATTGTCAATTCAGGTTTTGGAACTTTGATCTGGTTTTTGGGTGTCTGTCCTTATTTACTTAACGAAGGTCATTGCATTCAAATGACAGACCTGATGGTGATGATACTTTGACTTCATTCTTATTTTTGGAAATATGAATTGGGGTATGTTTGTTGATTATAGGCAGTGGTTGATTTTGAATGGTTACAGATTGTAAATGGGTACTGTTTCGGAAATTAGTATGAAATGCAAAGAAAAGTAAATGAAAAGAACAAAACCCCTTACAAATTGTGTGGAATACATACTATATTGTGGTGACACTGTGTTGGGTATTTGATTATGAACAGAGAACCAGTTAAATGCACATAAATTGTTATTCGATCAAAATGAATGATGGTTGATGCACTTTTTTTGCAAATTTTTTTATGGACCACTTAATTAATTTCATGAACAGTAATTGTTTTTTTTTCCCTTCCATGATTTTCATTTTGCGAAAATTAAAAACCCCCTCATCTTCCCATTTCATTTTTCCACTCCTTTTTATGAGATTAATTACAATAAAGAAATGTTGGTGTTAAGGCAGTTGAAATTGACAATGAATGGTGTGGATTAGAGTGATGCTTTATTGGTTTTCTTTTCAGTTGATTGTTGTTATCATTGAGGAGTGACCATGTTTTTTTTTCCCATAACTATATCATACTTTGGCTCAATACAACCCCCTCACATATCCCAGAACCATTTTTTCACCCCCTGCTCAGTGACAAACGGTAAAACAATTTGTATGGATTGGATTGCATGAGTATGATATATTGTTGAGCCAAAATCCACTTCATATTTTAAAAGAGTTGTCATGTATGGTTAATTAAAAGAATGTTACTAATCAATCATGCATGCAGGAGTGAGCTATTCAAATAAAGGCTGAAAACAGAGGCCTATTACGCTTCTATCAAAGAGAAGGACTAAAAAATGGTTGCATCGTAGACAGGGAAATATGGCTTTTGAGTTGTTATTTTATCTTTGGATTTATGACAATTGACTTCAGGGATCTTTAGACAACATGTTTTATTTTGGATATATGAGTATTATTTTTGAAATAGTTTCAATTTCATGAACTAAAATTGCCAAAAGTAAATATGTTGACGGGAGACACAAGGAGGTGTGTTTTGCTTAACTAATGTTATGTTATGATTGTTATGATTGTTATGAACTAAAGGGAGTCACAAGGGGTCCTACCTAGTAGTTATTATTTAATTATGATCTTTATTATGATTATGACTTCCCCCCCTAACTAAGTTAGTTGAATCTTTAATTAAATTAACTAATGAGTTGGTTCAACTACTTCAACCAATTATAATTTGTTAAAAGCAAAAGGAAAGGGAGGAACAAGAGGAGGATAGAAGTAAAAGCATGATAAGGTTTTCTCTTTGAGTTTATGTTGAGATAGTTCAGTTTTCATTCATTCGTATATTCATCATAGCCTAATTATCTTTTGTGATAGTAGGGTCTTATTGTAGACAACAATATTCAGGGATGAATCAAATCATTTAGAAACTTGTTTTTCAGAGGTGTTGATCTATCTTTGATAGTCTGTGTAGACTTGTATGTTTTTGAATTAATTTTCATGATTGATAAAGGCTATTGTGCAGAGTCGAGTGGGAAACAATATGTGGCAAGCGGATCCAACTTTTAGAGTTCAGTTTTGGTTTTCTGTTAGAGGTCCTTTTGTATGTTCCATTGGGGATGTCTAAGTTTGACTTTGGTCCAAAATTTATGTACGAGATTTTGTAAAGAAAATGAATCTTTGGTGAATTGGAATGAAATAAAGGATTTCTTTATCTCTCAACTGTCTTGATTATCATCTTGGTGTCTTTACTTCTGTTCTTACATTCGTTTCAGCAACTGTTATATTCAGAAAATTACATAAAAAGTGAATTTCCAACAAGTTTTTTGTTGATAAAAGACTAGGCTAAGCACTTGTAATTAATACTTGTGAGTTAGGATGTTATTTTTGTTGGCTATAAACATAGGGTGATATTCCCGTCTACTTTGCTTTAGCCAAGTAAAGTCTGAAAATGCTCGAGTAAGATCATTTCATATATTTTCCTCAGCACTTCTCTTCTGAGAGTTTTCAACACTCAAAACTTGGACGTTGGGGATAAAAAGGACATAGGAGGGTAGGACCTCCTTCAACACACCTCCAACAAGTCTCAGATTTCATTTTCGAGCATTTTGATTTTTTGGCTCTAAGGGTTTCTAGAGTTTTGCCAAAATTTCTACAGAAAAATATGAATTGTATTTCTAAAAACTTTTTGAAGAAGCTCCTCAGCTTACCAGGGATATCATATTTATCCAGGCTTATTGTTGGTAGTCATAAGCCCAAAAAAAACCTAAAAGTGCTAACCTAGCCTAGCCGTTAGGTTTTCTAGCCTAGTTGACAAGGGTTTGTGAAGATAAGAAAAATCATGATGGGAAGCAAGCTAAGTTCCAGGAAGACAAGACCTCAAAAAAATGACGACATCAACATCTCAGAACTCTCAGGTATGGTTCCTATCAATGACAATACTTGGCTAATTGACAGTGGTGCCTCCAGGCACATGATCGGTCTTAGAAATCATCTAACACATTTCGTTGAGAAAGAGACACATCTACATGTTGTTCTTGGAGATGATGCCAGACATAATTTGAGAGGAGTTGGAACTTCTACTTTCCAACTATTTTCAAATATGCAGCTTAAACTGAAGAAGTACTATATGTACCTGGAATGAAGAGAAACCTTGTCTCTATTTCGGCTTTGGAAAACAAAGGTTACAAAATTACTTTCTCAGAAGGAAGAGTTATTACATGACACAATTAACTTGAGTGAGTTATGGCATAGAAGACTTGCTCACATTCATTATAGAGATCTTCTAGCTCTAGGGAAAATGGTAATAGGTCTACCAGGGATAGAGATTTAGCATAAAGGTGTTTGCAAAGGTTGTGCCCTTGGCAAAAATGTTAAAGGATCCTTTCCTAGCAGTGACAAAAGATCCAAGGAAATCTTGGACTTTTTACATTCACATGTATGTGGGCCAATGATTGTTGCATCCTTAAATGGGTACTTATACTATGTACTCTTCATAGATGATCACTCCAGGAAAACTTGGATTTAATTTCTAAAGAACAAGGATGGACTCCTTGTCAAGTTTCAAGAATTCAAAGCTCAGGTTGAAAACCTGGCCGGAAGAAAAATCAAAATATTAAGATCAGACAATGGAGGAGAATACACCTCAAAAGAATTCAATAGTTTTTGTATTGAAGTAGGAATCAAGAGGGAGTTCACAGCTCCTTACAACCCACAACAAAATGGGGTTGCTGAAAGGAAAAATAGAACTATCATTGAGGAAACTAAAACAATGATACATGTTCAGAGTCTACCTATGACTCTATGGGAAGAAGCATGTATGACATCAATATATGTTCAAAACCGTAGTCCTGATCAGATATCGAAGAACATTACTCCAGTAGAATCATTCACCAAAGTGAAACTTGAGATCAGACACTTGAATATTTGGATGTCCAGTGTACCTTCACGTACCCAAAGAAAAGAGATCCAAACTAGAACCTTCAGGAAGAAAGGGTACATTTGTAGGATACAGTGAATTCTCAAAAGCATATCAAATCTACATCCCAGGTCAGAGTCAAAATGAAGTAAGTAGAGATGTTATTTTTGAAGAAGAAGTAGCCTTCCAGAAATCTAGAGAAGCTCAGATGGAAATTGATAGTGAAATAATACCTCCTCCCCCTTCAACAATTCAAAGGGAGACATATATTATTCCAGATGAGCCAACAACTCCAATTGATCTAGTTGCTCCAGCAGATTCAGTTTCTCCAAGATACATACCCATAGACATCAGAGTTGGACATGAAAGACCTTATTGGGCTCGACAAACTTTAGAAGAAGCAGAAGGGCATAAATCCCCACAAGGAGCAACTATAGAAAGAAAGAGACCAAAGATATTCTCAAGCTACCTTTTAGCCATGACCCACATTATTGACTCAGAGCCAACTTGTCATGGGGAAGCTTCAGGTGAACAAGTATGGAAAGATTCCATGACTGAAGAATACCAATCTATATTAAAAAATTATGTATGGGATGTTGTTCCAAGACCAGAGGGAAGGTCTGTAGTGACTTCTAAATGGATTTACAAAATCAAACATGTTGATGATGGAAGCATTTCAAAATACAAAGCAAGATTTGTGGCTAGAGGGTTTTCACAAATAGAGGGGGTCGACTATGACGAGACTTCACTCGTAGCCAGATATACCTCCATCTGATCTATCATTGCACTAGTTTCTTCCATTGGTTGGAATCTACATCAGATGGATGTAAAGAAATATTTTCTCAATGGTGAAATTGAGGAATAAGGTTTCGTTATACACAACAAAAAATCTCATGTATTCAGGTTGAAGAAATCCCTATATGGTCTAAAACAAGCACCATGTGCTTGGTATGAGAAAATTGATGGATTTCTGATGATTTTGGGCTTCAACAAAAGTGCAGTTGATCCAAACTTGTATTATCACATTGATGGCAATGAGTGTCTGATTTTGGTATTATATGTGGATGATCTTTTCATCATCGTTTTAGAGAGACTCATTGTTGAATGCAAGCAAACATTGGTTGCCAAATTTGAAATGAAGGATTTGGGCCTAATGCATTATTTCTTGGGACTAAAAGTATGGCAGAGAACAAATGAGATTTTCCTAAGTTAAGGAAAATATACTATGGAGATACTGAAAAAGTTCAGTATGACAGAATGCAAATCCATGCCTACTCCAATGGTAATGGATTTAAAGAAAATGAGTTACACTGATTCAGGAGATGTAGATCCACATTTATATCGACAACTGATTGGATCTTTGATGTATCTGGTTAACACTAGACCAGACATTTTCTATGTAGTGAATGTGCTTAGACAGTTTATGATCCAACCAAAACATACACACTGGATAGCTGCAAAACATGTATTGAGATACTTACAAGGCACAATTGGTTATGGCCTGAGATATGCAATCAATGTGGACTTAAGCTTGCAAGGATATGCCAATGCAGATTGGGCAGGAAGTGCAGTGGACAGAAAGAGCACCTCAGGTTGCTTGTTCACCTTAGGATCAACCATGGTTTCCTGGTGTAGCAGAAAACAAAGCTTTGTGGCTTTAATCACAACAAAGGCATAGTACATTCCACTAAGTGTGGCAGTTCGTGAAGTTGTATGGCTTCACAAAATTTTGACTGACTTGTTCGATCATGAGATGGATCTTACTACTATTCATTGTGACAACCAGAGATGTGTAAAGCTCTCTGAGAACCCAGTGTTTCATGACAAATTGAAAAACATTGAAATCAAGTATCACTATATCAGAGACATGGTGCAGAGAAAGATAGTACACGTGCAATATCTTTCTACTCATGAACAAATTGTGGATATCTTCAATAAACCACTTGTGAAGACAAAGTTTGAGTATTTCCATGAGAGACTTGGCCTGGTGGAAAATGCCTCCCTAGCTGAGAGGAAGTGTTGATGATTGAAACTATGTGAGACAATCTCTAGCTTACAAACTTGTGAGATGTGGATCATTGCAGCTATGTGAGTCTTTCTCTCAGCTTACAAACCTGAGAGAAAACCCCTAAGAAGGGTACGTGGTTCTTGCCTGAGACAAATATGGAACGTAGAGATGACCTCCTCCATTTAGAGAGTTGAGAATAATTCCAGATGATTATCCAATGCGAAAGGCGATTTGTTGAGTTAGACATGCTTGTCTCTGAGCACAAGGTGAATGTGTGAAATCCCAAAGTGTTGGGTGCATCGTCATGTGAACAGAAATGAAGATGATGTATTAGCCTCCTCTGAGTAGCAGAGTTGACGAGAAGACTCCAGATGATTCTCCTGTGTGAGGCAGTGGGAAAGAATATCTGTAGAGTGGACGTGCATGTGGACGAGCATAGGTGACCGTGTGAAGATATAGTTCTTCTATGTAATGCAGTGAGCCAGAGATATGACATCCCTATGGATGTGCCCCTAGTGGATGAGCACTAGTGGGTGTATCAGATACCTTTCTATATTATTCAAGAGTCAGACCTACCTATAACCCTAATTTTTATGTAAAGGGTACAGGTCGACCCCACCTTAATGTGATTAGTAATAAATGCAAAAGATAATTAATCTGGTTAATATTAATTATAATGTGACTTAGAGAGGTCAGCCCTGTTGATCCAATAGACACTTTTTTTTATAGTACAATGATCCGGGTGGATATCGGTGGCCACCCACCTTTTCCAACTGGCTCAAAATAGTTTCCTGGCAATTTTGGTAATTTACTATTTTTAGCAGTTTTCACTTCTGGAACCATTTTGAGGCCCTAAACGATCATTTTTGGGATTACAAGTTTTCAATATGAAATTTTCTTTGAAATTGTATCTAAAATGAATCTCCTTGATGATACCTTTCCAATGATCTATCATACGCCTAAAACAGAGATCGTATGCTAAAGTTACGACCCCAGGAAGTTGATGTACTAACTTACCCAAACGGGGCCCACATGACGTTTGGCGCTTCATCTCCTAGGATTAGGTTTTTGGATGTCTAGGGTTTTCGACATTCCTAATTATTGTAAAAAGGCCTTGAGAGCCTCATTGTAATCTTCTTCTTGCAAATGCGAGTAGTTGTCACATCTCTTCTCAGAGATACGCTGCCACCATTCTAGCGAGTCTTTCACTCTATATTTTTATAGTCTCTGTAAATTTCTTTCATTAATAGAAATCGTATATTACTGTATCTCTGTGTTTATGGTTGCATCCCTGATACATTTCTGTAATATTATTGGATATCCGCAATATCTCTGTACATTTATTTATTACATCTTCGCTCTCATTTCATGCCAAAAATAATCTGGATCAGTGGTATCAGAGCAGGATGCTCTTGATCATTTTTCAGTGCATGTCCCCGACGAGGTCCAAGTATATAAAGTTGGGTCTCAAGCTTGTCTCTCTTGAGGAAAATATCTCGCACACCTAAGTAACCCTCAATAGCAAAAGAAAATAAAAACGACAGCCCAGACGATTCTATCAATCTGTTGCTTGAGCAAGCTCTCACATGCCAGAGGGACGAAATGATGGAGAATTTTTCCCACATCCTTCAATGCCTTTCGATAGCATCAGGTGCATCTTCATCGAGCAACCACTTTGGAGGCACCTCACCTTTTAAGGTACATGTCAATTTTTTTATTCCTATATTTGAAGGTCAAATAGATGTGGATGCCCTAGATAAATGGTTAAATCTATTAGAAGGTTATTTCTCTGTTCATAACTTTTCCGAGAGGGAAAAGTTCACCTTCGTACTCCTTAAAGATCTCCCCCGTGTCAAACATTGGTGGGAAACTTACTAGGAGAAAAGTTCCACAGAGGAGTTTGGAATATATGGGGTCGAGCCCACTTGGGATTTTTGTGTGGATGCGGTAAAGGAACAATATTACCTTGTTGGCAACTATGAGGACCAGTACATGAGATGGACCACACTGTAGCAAGAGAGGGGCCAAGCAGTTCTGGAGTTCACCAATACTTTCCATACCTTGCGCACCAAGATGGGTATCAAAGACTCTGAACGACACTTGGTTCTGAAATATCGTGGGGTTCTACACATATACATCCAAACTGAAATGGATTTTCTGGACATCTCATCACTCGATGCTGCTTATCGATATGCTGTTAAAATTGAGCAGAAATTTAAGCACCAGAACAAATGGGTGTTTGGGTATTCAAATCCGCAACAACCAAAGTATGACAAAGACGGCCCTAACAAAAAGTCTCTCGAAAACCACTCCAATCCATAGGGAAAAAAGGGTCACGGGAAGACAAAGAAGTACACTAGAAAATGGTGCGATTTCCACAAAATCCCCTGGCACAACACTGATGAATGTTGCTCAAAATAGTCATTGGTGACCGAGATCAAAGCCAATGAGCCAAACCTCGATTCAGAATCTGATTCTGAAAACACTGGTAAAAGACAGATCATCGATACAAACCCCACTGTTATTGTCGCGACTGCAGCGATTCAACCAGAACAACCAACAAGTCCTGAAGAGGGGGAGCGCCTTTCTAATTCACAGATGTGGGTGAAGGGAACTCTGCTACATTTTATTGTTGATAGCGGAAGGTAGAAGAACCTCATCTCAACAGAGGTCATCAAATAGTTGGGATTGTTGACAACACCACACCCGTAGCCATACAACATCGGGTGGCTTCGCCAAGGACATGATCTTCATGTCACCCAGTAGTGGAGATTGTCATACGACATCCAGCTCTTCAAGGATGAGGTATTATGTGATGTTGCCCCACTGTATGTCTGTGATGTTCTCTTGGGATAGCCATATATGTGGAGATGCTATGTTGTTTATGAGTCTCGACCCCGCAGTTTCATTGTTGCTCTAGGGGGTCATCTCTACAGAATACCAGAGGTAGTTCCGACTATCGCTCCACCTAAACAATGCCACAAGGTAGTATCTCATACTGAAAAATTCAGCTTCTTCGTAATATGTTCAAAAGAGGAACAAAAGGACACTGCAACCACTACAACCTTGCCCCAAGCACCTTCTATCCAACAGAAGTAGGTCGACAAGGTTGCAGCAAAGTGCAAAGATTCCTTCTGCACACCTGTTGGAATTACTAATACA
>ML806875.1:19868-48778 GCA_009831015.1 Picea engelmannii
TCTAACTTATCATCCTTGGAGGCTAGCACAACAGGCTTTGTATATCCAGTCTCTACTACATCCCAAACATCAGCACCCAAGGCCATTAAGTATGTTCTCATTCTAATATTCCAGAAGGAAAAATTTGTTCCATCAAACAGAGGAGGCTTAGAGGCAGAAGTCCCTTCATGACTTGTCATGTTTAAGCTTACAGATCTACCTTTGAATTAAAGGAACCTTCTCTGATACCAATTGTTGGAATTACTAATACAACTGAGAGGGGGGGGAGTTGTCTTTGAGTTTAAACAATTTTAACAATATTAAAACATTCTTAATCTTTCTTCAAGTGATCATCAACATTATACAGCATATGGACAGTAAAAGTAAAAGACATCAGTCACACATAAGATATACACAGAGATAGATTCTCATGAGGAAACCCATAAAGGGAGAAAACCTCTTCTTCTTTGAAATGATAGGCAGTCTTTTAAGTTTTGTACATCATCTTTAATTGAGCACCAACTCAATGTGAGGCTACTACCTCTATTTTACAAGCTGCAACTTGTTTGAGAGCACCAACTCTCTAGTTTCTCTAGCACCCACTAGAAGGAAGCACCAACTCCATGGTTTCTCTAGCACCCACTAGAAGGAAGCACCAACTCCCTATATGTTCCAGCACCAACTGGATGGAAGCACCAACTTCCAGTTACAGAGGCTCCAACCTGTATAACAGAGAACACTTGTTCTCCCTTGCACCACCCTGCCACCCTGGTTTCTCTCCCTGTAACCAGATGGAAGCTACAACTTCCTGTGTTCAAGCTCCCACTTGAACCTCTGAGGACAACAGTCCTTCCGAGAACCTCCCAACCTCCCTAGTATATGAAAGAATAAATACATAGACAACTACACAGATAAATCAATTCTTACCAATCTTTCCTTGTTTTGTAAGTCTGGTCTTCTACTAACTGTTCTGCTCTTCTCTTCCTCTGTCTGTTTAGCAGGTCTGCTCTGCATCAACTTGTTCTATAATTCTGCTCTGCTTCAACTTGTTCTATCATTTTGCTCTGCTTCAACTTGTTCTGTTATTCTGCTCTGCATTTCATCTCATACTGCACATATGCTCAATCTCATACTGCGCATCCTCTCATTTTCCCTTTCTTACAGTTTCATTCATTTTCATCCAGAACAGCCAACCCCACGCAGTGTGTCTCATTTTATTTTATACGCACATCCACGGCGGTTGCACTTCGCATTTCCTTCGACAAAAGAAAGAAAATTGTCCAAGCAACTGAAACACCAACTGATTGGAAATCATGAGTCCGTTTCGCTAACAGATTCGTAACTGAGGAGTTAACTGTGAGATAGAACAATAGCCCTCTGATATTTGTTCAAATTCACCCACACCATTGGATTGGCTTCATGAGATCTTGCATTCATTTCCTTTAAATCGGGTTTCGACATTTCGGCAATCCTGTGTTGAGTGTCTCGACACTTCATTTCCTGATCTCCGAAGTTCCAATACATAATTTTTCTGCACTAGCTCCTTCTCGAATATGACTATGGTCATAACCAAGCGCCTATGCAAAAAGCGCTTTTGCGATTTATCATTTCGTGATTTTCGACACTATGCTTCGTTGACCCCAAGTCAGCGAAATTTTGATCACTTGCCACATGTCCTATGATTGCATGGTCTAGATCTGATCTTGATTCAACGGCTATGATTGAATCACGATTTCGCGATTTCGGCATTCTTGATGCATTGGGTTCTTTGCCTCTCCATGTCGCGATTCGCAAAACTCCGATATGGAGTTAGATCAACGGTTCAGATCTGATCTTGATTCAACGGCTGTGATTGAATCACGATTTCGCGATTTCAGCATTCTTTTTGCATTGGGTTCTTTGCCTCTCGATGTCGCGATTCGCAAAACTCCAATATGGAGTTAGATCAACGGTTCAGATCTGATCTATATTTAACGTATGCGATTGAATCACGATTTCGCATATCGCGATTTCAGAGTTCTTGTTGCATTGTTTCTTTGACATCTCCAACACGCGATCCTCGAAACTCCGACATGGACTGGAATCAACGGTCTAGACTCAACCTTGATCTGACGGCTCAGATTAAGTCGTGATTTCGCATATCGCAATTTCGTGATTCTTGATGTTAATATTCTTTTACCTCTTCAACTCTCGATCCACGAAACTCCGACATGGACTGAGATCAATGATCCATATTCAACCTTGATCTGACGGCTCAGATTAAGTCATGATTTTTCATATCACGATTACGATTGCTTCTCCTTATACCTTAAAGGACGTGCGAGTTCTTCTTGATCCAATGATGGTCGGATCCTGCGCTTGAATCTAATGCCTGAGATCTGTCCTCCTCTTCAACGATCTCTTCTTGTCTACATTCATATTTGACGACCCTCGTTCTTTCGGTAATTTTGAATGGATCCAACGATCAGAAATGCTTCTCAAGCTTTACGGGCTTTCGATCGTTCGATCAACTTGAACTTATCTTCTATTTTCCTGGTTGCATTGCCTTCGATCATTCGATCTTCCTGAACTTATATTCTATTTTCCTGTCTGTTACAAACTTCCTGTACTCATGCCATCAATCCTCTGTACACTCTTCCTGTACTTATGCTACTTGCCATCAATGACAAGCATTCTATGTCTGTTAAATATTTTCCATTCACTGTCTATTAAATATTTTCCAACAACACCACCTTCTCATGTATCTCGACTTGTTGAACAACCTCAACCTCAACAAGTTCATGAAATACTTCCACAAACTGAGCAGCGCGACGTCTCCAACAAGGCAAGCAACTCACCAAGATTCAGATTCAACAAACGTTTATTCCTCTCCCCCGAGCACTCAATGCAATGGAGAAAATTGATTCCTAAGGAGGGAGGATTGATCCAGGTGGATATCGGTGGCCACCCACCTTTTCCAACTGGCTCAAAACAGTTTTCTGGCAATTTTTGTAATTTACTATTTTTAGTAGTTTTCACTTCCGGAGCTGTTTTGAGGCCCTAAAAGATATTTTTTGGGATCATAGGTTTGAAATATGGAATTTCCTTCGATATCATATCTAAAATTAATCTCCTCGATGATACCTTTCCAACGGGCTATCATACGCCTAAAACGGAGATCGTATGCAAAAGTTACGACCTCGGGAAGTTGATGTACTAACTTACCGAAACGGGGCCCATACGACTTTTGGCGCTTCATCTCCTAGGGTTAGGTTTTTGGATGTCTAGGGTTTTTGGCATTCCTTATTATTGTAAAAATGCCTTGAGAGCCTCATTTTAATCATCTTCTTGCAAATGTGAGTAACCGTCATATCTCTTGTCAGAGATAAGCTGCCACCATTCTAGCGAGTTTTTCACTCAGTATTTTTACAGTCTCTGTACATTTCTTTCATTAATAGAAATCATGTATTACTATATCTCTGTGTTTATGGTTGCACTCTGATACATTTATGTTATATTATTGGATATCTGCGATATCTCTTTACATTTCTTTATTACATCGTTGCTCTCATTTCGTGCCGAAAATAATCCGAATCAGACAAGTCTAATATAAGTAAAGGAATACTCCCCATTGCAGAATCATATCCTTCACCTAAGTTTGGAAATCTCAGCATGTACATTCTCTTGGGAAAAGTGTGCACCTCTCTTGGGCGCTAGTCTTCTAGGGTTTGAGCACCCTTATGTGTGCTAAGTCTTATTGGTGGTGAAGGTATTTCTCTTAAAGAATATAGCAAATGATTTGGCTGGGTTTTCTTCCCTTGTTGAGAGGGGTTTCCCAGGATACTTCTTGTGTTCTTATGCATGATGTTTCTTCTTGTGATATTGGTTGTTGCAACATTCTTGTTTATGGTTAAGACAAATGCAAATTGAAATGAACTACATTCTTAACCCACCTTATTGAAAAATCAGCAACTTGATGTATTATGTTTTGGTCTGTGCCATTAAAAACTAAAGAAATGGTGATATTTGATACCTTTGCTCACCATATAAGGAGTAGTATATCTCCTTTATCATTTCAATCATTTCCTAGAGAGTGAAATCTTGAGAATATTCCACTAACATTTGTGGATTTTTTCAATATCTTGGTCTAAGTGATGACGTTTCTCTTGATGAATATGAAGCTACCATTGAAAAGAAAAAAGATGGTCAAGATAGATCGCTTAGTACATATTTGATGGAGATTTTGACTTACAAGCATGTGTACCTGAATGTATCCATGTTCTTAATGATTGATAGGTACAAAGGGAGACATGGTATCGTCAGTGAAATATGGAGAATTTCACGAGCATAGATTGATGACGATATTCTTGGGTTCTCAAGTGTTCCCGAGAAGAGCACGTGTCCCCAAGTTGGAGCCATACGTTACCCAACATTATGGATAACTCTTGGCGGATTTGTTTAAGCTAGAAGCTTAAACAAATGACTAGAAACAATGGTGTATGTGCTTCAACTACCAAATACTAGATTATCACTTCTACCTCAACAATCGATGTTTGTGGAACTTACTTTGGGATGTTTCCACCAATTGCATTCCCAAATACACCCCCAAATGTATAGCTACCTAGGATATTGCAGTTCAAGGATAGGTTGTGTTTAATCTAAAGGATTCATACAAGGAAGATCGTGAAAAAAACTAATTCCACTCAATCACAAATTTGGAGAGCCATATTTTAAGAAAATTCAAGAAATTGAGAATGATGTTACGAGGAATTTCAGAAAGGATTTTCATTGAAGACTCTTAAATCCAAACTTCCAGAAACAAGTATATGGTCTAGAAACGTTCAAAAAATGCATACCTTCTCATGGTAAAGAAACAGTAAAATTCTTGATACCCTTATTCGATGGACTGCTTTACGTTTTTGTGAGTCAAACACAACATGTTTGCGTAAGGTTCTTGAATTTTTGAGGCTCTACAAAATGAAGGGTGTACTGTAATTGAATGTGAAGCTAGAATTGATTGAGGGTAAAGGACAATAACAAGCTAGGATTAGGAGAGCTATGAAAATAGTCATACTTAAATATTATCCTGGGGTTGTTTCAACCATTGCATTTCTTCATGTATCCATTTATAAGAGTTGTAGAATAGAAGTGTAACATCATACTGAATAAATGTTGCATTTGTTGGCATTTGATAGAGTTTATATAAGCAATTTGAATAATTCAATCGCTCTGGTCAATAAGGAAGCACAAGGATTGCAACTAAGTTACATAATTATGTGTGTATTAATTTCCATTCAACAGATTTGTGTATTCATTGACTAGATTGAATGGAATCTACTTCTATGTTCTGAAGCAAGATATTGACATGATAGTAGAACATCAAAATCTGTGAGGATTTTTTTGTCCTGGCATGTGTTGAAGATTGGAATTGATTGAAGTGTTAACTCTGTGAGATACTAACTTGAGTAAAGTATTAAACATGAGCTAAGCAACATATATTTACTTTGTAGACTGTCGACTAGAGTATTAGTTGGATGGTCGATGAGGATTTGTGTGGTAGTTGACCTCTTTTTAAATAAGTGTGATCAGTTTGTGCTTTGGATAACATATCGATAACAATAATCTATTCATTTTTTAGCATGAATAGTAAGGAGCTTACCGAAGAGGTGAAGACATTGACTTGAAATGTTATACTTTTCGAACTGAGTGTGGGGGACAACTCTCCTCCCAACCAATTCCTCATTCATCACAACTAAGATCCCTCGAGAACTCAATCAACTACCTATGCCAGCTTCCAACCTTTTTTCTCAAATTGTCCAAGCAAAAGATCCTAAACTTTCTTCTCCTCCTTAATCATATAAGATTCTTCTTACCCATTCATGCAATCTTTTACATGCATAAGTCACACTTGTCATTGAATAAAATAACATTACTAATATAATATGCCCTAATTAAGGGGTAATGAGCCACTATTTAGGGCTTAACAAATACAAATAAAGAAAGATAAAAGGCAATTGATGGGCTTGGAAAAAGTGCATTGTGGACGAAGGTACCACACACCCTCTACAAATGCACCCATGAATGAGACACTACAACCCCTTGTATTGCATGATCGCTATTCCCATTGATTTTTTACCCCAACCACTTCATCCGCTTTACATGGCTTAGAGATATCTACTGGAAACTCTCCTTGACCTAGGGCAATATCTACCCAATAAGACAACTTGTTAACTCTCCCATATTCAAACTTGACAAGTCTCATAGTGTCTTTGAGAAATTAATTGTTTGATATAGTAATATTTGATGCACATGCTTGGATGGATTATTTATTGATTGGATTCACTTATCATGATGTTATGACTTGATACCCTTGGAGGGTGTGCTCATTTTCCCTTTAAGTAACTAGTTGGTGGACAATTTTAGGAGAACAAGCCTAGCTTGGGCTTCCATGGGGCTACAAGCCCACATGTTGGATGTCAAGGGCCCGCATGCCAGATGAGAAAGATGATACTTGGAAGGCCTTGATGATGACTTGGATGATGTATCCCAACCCTCATTTGCCAAACGATTTTCCCAGGAGGGGAAAAACGTCCTCTTTTTTAGCTTGACGTCATGTGTGGGGGGCTAGGGTTTGGTGGTGAGGTGCCACTCATTTGACACATTCACGTTTTGAGGAGAAGAAGGTCTTCACCATGATGAGAGTGTTTATATTCTTGACATGTGTAATTTGGAGCCCTACCCATGCTTCTCCAACATCGACCTTCTCCTAGTGCCAAAACGTCCCCTAAAGGGGTGACGTCCATGCAAATTAGGGTTTTATTTGTGCAAAAAGTGAAATTTTAAGTGAATTGTTTAATATTACTTTGTTAAGGGGGAAGATTGTGGATTTTGAACCCTAATCTTGTGGTTTACCCCTTAATTTGTGGACAAGTCACCTTGGTGACATTTTGTATAAATAAGAGATCATAAGATCTCATTTTAACATAACTCTCCCTCATTATGAGAAGTATTGGTCTGAAATTTTTTCTACACTTGGCTCTTTTTGTATATTTTGAACTTGTTTATGGCTATATTAATGAATGGTTGATGGAGGAATGAGGTGCTAGCCTTGGATGATGTTTTCTAGCTTTTATGGTGGATTATCTTGGCATCTCTCTTGATCTTGGTATGGTATTTTACTATTATGCTATCATTTTTTCAATTCAAGGATTGTTGTGCTAGGAGATAGGTGGGAAGTATAAGGCCATACACCCCCACCATAGTCTTCATCATTTTATTCTTCATTTAATTGATTATACAAGGGTTTTCTAAGAGAAGTATATGGGCATAGACCCTCTTAGCTTAAACCCTAGCTAGAGAAACTTTCCTTGGGAAGTAAAAGGGCTTACACCCCCAAGGAGGTAGCTTTTCTAGCTCTTTCTTTATTTGACTCCATTAACCCAATAGTAAAGGCACTGGTCATACTTTTTCTCATTGGAGATATAAAATCATTGCCTTGGGAAATGCAAATTTTGATCTTTTGAAAGGTTTCTTGCTTGAAGTTGGTTTGTCTCATTGAGAGGAGTCTTTCCCTACTAGGGTGTCCCCTCTCTCCCACTACTTTGTGTTGTTGTTAATAAATTATGTCTTTAGCCATTAGTCTTGCATAAACCCTTACTCATTTGCTTGAATAACTCCCTTATCGACCACAGGATTTTGCTCAAAGTTTGTACACTTATTCTCTTTGGTCCAATGCACGTTTTGGCAAAGTTTGAGGGGATTTCAGTGGATGATTTTCTTTCTGTAATACATTGAATGTTACATCCATAAGTCTAATATAATTTTCTGCAGACAAGTGTTTACAACAGCCTTATCTTTATTGCTAGAATATTAGTTTTTCATCTTGATCTTAGCTAGTCATTTACTAGTCTTTCTCTTGCATTTTATACTTCATCTATAGCATTTATTGAGGAGCTTATAGTACCATATTATCATTGATATATGTTGTTAGATATTGCTTCAAATTAAGGACAACAAGCTTAACTTTCTGATCCAACTAACATACATCATTGCAAAGTGTATTTTCTTGTGTCTCGGGCAGGTATTTCACCATTTGCAGGTTACTCAACATACTCTAAAACCCTTGGACCTTACCAAGACTTCATTTCACATATTTCAATCCACTTAGACTTGAATTATAGGGGATTCACTTCCATCCATCTCCATCTCAATCCCCCTAGGGTCACTAAGATCGCCTCCCTAGAGTGACCTGGTCACCCTTGAATTGTGATACCTACATTAAGGTGACATTGGGTGTAGGATTCATAACTTGTAGCACTTATTTTGTGGTTGGGTTAGGCTTTTCTCAATATATAACTTGTGCTATAAAAGGGTTGATTGGATCACGCAAAACCTGGTGCGAAACGACGTGTTCAGTTGGGCATCAGGTTTAGCGCCTAGTTTAGCTCATGGTTTCACACCTACTTTAACACCTAGATTAGTGCCTAGAATAGCTCCCAAAATAATGCCTAAAATAGTTCCGGAATTGATGGTTTTCTCCTAGTTTAGTGCCTAGTTTAGGTCCTGGTTTAGAGCCTAGTTTAGCTCCTAGTTTATCTCCTGGTTTAGCGTTTATTTTAGCTCATGGTTTAGCACCTAGTTTTGCTCCCAAACTTGCTTCTTGTTTTGTTTCTGGTGTAGCGTCGAAAATAACTTCTAGTTTGGCTTCCAAATTTACACCAAGATGTGTTTCCTTTATTGCATTTTTTTTGCTTCTGAAATTGCTTCCAATTTTACTTCTTTGTTTACTACCTGAATTGCTTCTTTTTTTCTCTGTAGGTAGTGCCAAGGTTTTCTTTTGGTTTGGATTCCATTGTTGCTTTTGGTTTGGCTTCCATTTTTCTACCAAAAATTCTTCTTTTTTTGCTTCCAAAGTGCCACCAAGTTTTGCTCCTTAATTAGCACCGAAGTTTTCTTCCTTGTTAGCTCCATGGTTTGCTTCCTTTTAGTTCCAAGGTTTGCTTCATTTTTGGCACCTAGTTTTGCTTATTTTTTAGTTCCATGGTTTGCGTCCTTTTAGTGTTGGGATTTTCTTCTTAATTAGCATCCAATTTTGATTCTTATTAAGCAACCAATTTAGCTTCCTACTTAGATCCAAAAATATCTCCAAGTATGGCTTCAAATTTAATGTCCAGTTTTACTTCCATTTTAGAGCCACTTTTTTCTTCCATTTTAACAACTCGTGTTTTGTCTTTTATAGCTTCCATTTATTAATTAAACTTTTTTTATTTCAATTTAATTATTCAAATATATCATGCCTTTTAAAAAACTTATATTATTATAGAGTAAGTCATATTGCATTTGAATTATTTTATATGATAGTTTTTATAAAGAATTTTTAGGGAAATGAACATCCATAAAAGATAAGAACATCATTATACTTATTAAATATCCATCTAAATAAAATCTACAACATACAATATATATAAAATAACAAGATAATGATTATAACATGATCGTCATCTATAATTAAAACTAGTCAAATATACCAATATTAGATGAGTATAATGTCAAACAACTTATAACTTTAATACTGATAAGATCATCATCATATATAACTACAACAAGTGAAAGTCAAATATGACAGTAGATAAATAACATGTCAAAATGATACATGGCCAACAGTCGACATAAGTCAAAATGATATATGTCCAAATGATATAAGTCAAAATGATAAGTTATGTAACTCAAAATGATACATGTCAAAATGATACAACTCAAGATGATACATGTCAAAATGATACAACTCAATAATATGGTGTTGTAGGTGAAAATGATACATATGATAGTAAACATGAAAATAGGCATCATAATGATATATCAACAATGATCCATGATGGAGTCTATATGATCAATGTCACTGGATACTACCAACAACTAGGTCATCATCATCATCATTATCTTGATCATAATCAATGTGGTCATCATCGTCGGCATTCATAGTGTCTTCTGTATCTGCCTCATCATCATCATCTCCCATGTCTGTATCAGACCCATTATAATATGGATCTATCTCATGATGATCAACTGGATCTTCTGGAAGACCCGTGTTCTGCAAAAAAGAATATTCAAAATGAAAAGTTATTATTTATTTCATGCAATATTTAATTTTTGTGTTATATTTCTAATATTACAACATATGAAACGAAACCATAATCGTATTACATCGTATCAAAGTGCACATACCATGAAAAAATTTCAAATAAGTCACAAATAATATGTCATTCCAATGATGTAAAACATGCAACAATTCCAATAAACGTTAGTAAAGATCGTCAAAAAAATTGTTATACATTTTAACTATCAAATGTAAATTCTATTACATAACCGTAAGTGCCAACCCTCTCCATTGTGTGCTATATATGATTATGTTTTCCTATAAGATCCTTTGAGAGTTAATTGGTCTATATATCTTCTTCTCTTATATTTCACAAAATAATATTTTTCTAGGACATTTTGATACTCTAATATGCTTCAAAGGTACTTTGAGAATTAACTATTTTATAGGTAATTATGAAGATGCTCTCGATACTCATTCAAATAGACCACATCCAAATTTCAATCCTTCCAAAGAAAAAATTCAATACATCAAGCCCTAGAGGGTTGAAAATTATAACATAACTGTAATAAAAGGTGTCAAGGTGTATTGCCTTGCCTTTCCTTGCCATGTCATGCCATGTCATGTCATGCCTTTCCATTCCATGTCTTGTCATGCCTTGCCATGTCATGCATTTCCATTCCATGCCTTTCATTACTATGCAATGTCTTGCCTTACCATGCAATTCCATGCCATGCCTTGCCTTTCCATGCCTTGCCTTGCTATGCCATGCCATTTCGTGCCTTGCCTTTGCATGCCTTTCCATGTCATGCCTTACCTTGTCATGCTATGCATTTACTTGCCTTGCCATACCATGGTTGTCCTTGCCTTTCTATGCCATGCCATGCCCTACCTTTGCATGTTTTTCCTTGCCATGCCTTGCCTTTCCATGTCATTCCATGCCTTTTCATTCCATGCCATGCCATGCCATTCCTTGACATCGTATCATATTACTTTCCATGCCATGCCTCTCCATATCATGCCTTGTGATGTCATGCCTTCCATTCACTTATCATGCCTTGTCTTTTCATACCATGTCTTTCCATCTCATGCCTTGCCTTGTCATTCCATGCCATGTCATGCATTTCCTTTGTATGCCTTGCCATGACATACCTTGCATTTCCTTTCCTTACCATGCATTGCATTTCCTTTCCATGCCATGTCATGCCATATCAAGCTTTTCCATTCCATGTCATGTCTTGCCTTTCCATGTCATGTCTTTCATTTTCTTTCTTTGCCATGCATTTCCTTTCCTTACCATGTCATGCCTTGCCTTGCCATGTCATTCCAGGTCATGTATTTCCTTTGCATGCCTTGCCATGCCATGTCTTTCATTTTCATGCCTTGTCTTGTCTTGCAATTGCGTGCCATGCCATGCAATGCCTTTCCATTCCATTCCATGCCTTGTTATCTTATGGTATTCCTTTCCATGCCATGCCTCTCCATACCATGTGTTGCAATGTTATGCCTTGAATTCACTTGCCATGACTTGTCTTTCTAGACCATGCCTTTCCATATCATGTCTTTCCTTGCCATGCCATGCCATGTCATGTCTTGCCTTTGCATGCCTTTCCATGCCATACCTTGCATTGCCTTGCCTTTCCATGTCATGTTGTGCCTTTCCTTTCCATGCCTTGCCTTGCCATGCCATGCCTTGTCTTGCCATACCATGCCATGCCTTGTTATCATATGGTATGTCTTTCTATGCCATGCCTCTCCATACCATGCTTTGCAATACCATGCCTTACATTCACTTGCCATGCCTTGTATTTCCATACCATTCCATTCCATATCATGTCTTGCCTTGTCATGCCATGCCATGTCATGCCTTGCCTTTGCATGCATTTCCATGTCATTCCTTGCATTGTCTTTCCTTTCCATGTCATGCATTGCCTTGCCTTTCCATGTCATGCCATGCCTTCACTTTGCATGTTTTTCCTTGCCATGCCATGTCATGAAGAAAAGGAGCAAGCTGAAATATCCAAAATAAGCCAGGTTGATATGGTCCAAGTGGACAAATGGCTAGTACAGCCAAGTCTACAATTGCGGTCTATCGTCACGGAAGACCGACAAGTGGGAAAAAGGTTTCCATAGTTGGTGAAGAGGTGTTACACCTTTGAGGCCAACAACCAAGAAGAGCCTTCTAGGTTGATATCCCAGTTGATTGAAAGGTGTGTCAATTGCATTGAGCAGGTGAAAGGGTGGGCTTCTGGTGTTAAATAGCGACAGATGTCAATCCATTCTATTTCTGGAGCCAGAAGAGAAAAGAAAGGAAGGCGTTACGCCTGCATGGGGGAAGACAAAGAGCGAGGAAATGAAACTCTTCCTTTCCTCAATTGTAATCAAAGGTTTCTAGAACGAATGGAATTTGAAGTGTTTTTTAGGCTTGTATAAATAGGCATTTTGAAGAAAAACCAGAGGCTTTTTCTTTTGGTAGATTGTAATAGAGAAATTTTTCATCGCCAGGAATTAATACAAAGCGAATTGAAGACTCCATATTTCATCAAGATTGACTTATGTGCTTTCTTATGTTATTTCATGCTTCATGAAATTTTTATATGCATCTTTGATGAATGCTTTGACTGAAATTTAGTACAACCTCTATTGTGGCAATCATGTTTTAGTTATCTAATTATTTGCAGCTTTTCCTCTGTATCGGCTATTAGCAGGGACAAGACCTGTGGATTACTTAGAGTGCTATATTTTACGCTTCATTAAAGTGTTTCTTTTCTTTTTCTTCTTCTGTTACAATGTGAGATTCCTCTCGAAATGATGCTTCACATTGTCTGACAACTTTATGTTTTTCTTTCGTTTCATACATGGTTCCAAATTTTTAACTCAGTTACGGAAGGCAACCTTCAATTTGTTAAACTATTAATTTGTCTCACGGGATTTCTTTTTCTCTCATATAAATCAAAAATTTGAATCAACAACTCAAAAAAAAAAAAAAAAACAGCCTCTTAAATCTATGTTCCTTAAATGACTATCCCTGTTGCAAGGCAACCTCACATAGAACCCAGCCTCTTACACCAAACCAACATCACCTTAAACCTCTTTGACACTATCCTAAGAACTGCAACCACCTGGGTCGAACTAGAACGTTCATGGGCAACCATTGAATGAGACATAACCACACAAGAACAAGTGTAAGTTAGACACAGACAACTTAGAAATCAACTATAGTTTTTCTTCCAGTTGTTTGCTCCTTCCCTTATCTTTTACCATTTTCTGGATGCCTAGACTCTATACTTCATAGCCTTAAGTACAGACTCTGGAACAATAGGAAGTATGCAGTTAAAATTGAAAAGGGTTGACATGTTGAAATGCAAATCCATGTACACACCCATGGAAACGAAGTTGAAGCTCCTGGTAGATACCTTGTCATAATTAGTTGATGCTACTCTGTACAGACAGATTATTGGTTTAGTGATGTATCTGATGAATACCAGGCTAGATATATGTTTTGCCTTGAGTCAGTATCCAGTAGAACCCAGACGTGGTCACATTATTGCTACAAAACATATGATGAGGTACCTTAAGGGTACATTAGATTGTGATCTCAGTTATGATGGAGATCATGACTTCAGACTGAGTGGTTACACCGATTCAAATTGAGCTGGAAGTGTTTCTGATAGAAAGATCACTTTAGGATGTTGTTTTAGTCTGAGGTCAACCATAACTTCTTGGCAAAGTAGGAAGCAATAAAGTATTGCTCTCATCACGACAAAAGCAGAATACATTGTTGCATGTTCCACCAGTTGTGAAGCCATATGGATTCGGATGTTGTTGACAGATCTATTTGATTTGGTGATGGAGAACCTTGCATTCCATGATGAGTCGAAGCACATGGAGATCCAGTATCTCTTCATCCATGATATGTTGTAGAGAGGAGCCATAAATCTTCAGTATGTTAGCACGGATAAACATGTTGTTGATGTGTTGACCAAGCCTCTATCTCATGTAAATTTTGAGCACTTTCGAGACAATCTTGGTATAGTCCGAAAGGACCTCCCTTGAAACGGGGAGTAGTGTTGATGATACTATGGTATCTTGATCAATAGTGGTAGCTCCGTTAGGATTCTTATAATCCTAGGGAATCTTATGATTCCTGGGAAGATCCCAAAGGTCCAGTAAGGACGGTCTGTCAGAGTACCACGTGGTAGCTCCATTAGGATTTTATATCCTATGGAATCTTATGATTCCTGGGAAGCTCCTTGGGACTGTCAGAGTACCACAAAATGATGATGTTCCAGCTTAATTGTTGTGATGATGTACCAGCCTAGTGTTGTGATGCCAACTTAATTGTTGTGATGATGTGCCAACTTAATTGTTGCGATGATGTGTCACCTTAATTGTAGTGATGATGTACCAGCTTAATTGTTGTGATGGTGTACCATCTTAATTGTTGTGATGATGTGCCAGCTTAATTGTTGTGATGGTGTACCATCTTAATTGTTGTGATGATGTTCCAGCTTAATTGTTGTGATGCCAGCCTTGTGTTGATGACATGTCATCCTCGTGTTGTGATGATGTGTTTCCATCCTCGTGTTGTGATGATGTGTCAGCCTCGTGTTGTGATGATGTGTCCGCCTCATGTTGTGATGATGTGTTGCCAGCCTCGTGCTCATGATATTATGTTTCCAGTCTCGTACTGTAATGCCATCTTCGTGTTGATGATGTTGTGTAGCCAGCTTCATTCTGTGATGTCAGTTTTGTGTTGAAGACTCTCAGCCTAGTGTTGATGTTGATGATGCTCCAACAATTGTGATGTGATATTGTTGTTGTTGATGTTGTATCAACCTTGTGTTGTTATTGATGATGATGTTGCATTGGTGTTATACTAATCCATGTTGATTCAGATGATGATGATGATGCCACTTCATATTCTTGCTGAAGATGATGATGATGATGCCACTTTAGCTTCTTGTTGAAGATGATGATGATGATGCCACTTCGGCTTCTTGCTGGAGATGATGATGATGAAGTCACTTCAGCGTCTTGCTAAAGATGATGATGATGATGCCACTTCAACTTCTTTCTGAAGATGATGATGATGATGATGTTACTTTAGCCTCATGCTAAAGATACTAATGATATTAGTTTATCCTCATGCTAAAGAAGATGATGTTACTTTAGCCTCATGCTAAAGAAGATGATGATGTTACTTTAGCCTCGCGCTAAAGATGATGATGATGTTACCTTAGCCTCATGCTGATGAGGATGATTATGCTACTCCAGCTCCATGTTGTGAATGATGATGAAGAGAAAAACTTCTGATGATTTATAGATATGCCAGTCATTGTTCCAAGATGTTTTTGATGATGATGTCCTCTCTCTCGCTTGATTCTGTTGTAGAATACCCTTCTTGTTAAGGGGAGTGTTGAAATATTGTAACTACAAAGAGTATTATATTTATTATTGATGTATTATTCAATAGATCAATCCCCTTTTTGTGGATTGATCATGTTAGGTACTGTAAATGACCAACTCCCATTTTGCGGATTGGTCAAACCCTAATTGTAATAGGCTAAATGAGAAGTCGCCTCCAAAATATATCAAAGTTGTTATAACCACCCAGAATGAGAAGTTGGCCCTGCCAGTGAAAAGACACCTCAGTTCACACATGCCAGATTGTATAAATAAGAGAGGCCAACGCCTCATTTGTTCACTCACTCACTTGTTCATCAGAGCGCAAGTTTGGAGCTGCAGTTGGAGAAAAAGGAAGAGAGAGAGAGGTGCATACTTGGGAGAGGAATTTTTGTATTGTTTGGTTTCTTCTCTTGGCATTGTATTGGCTATCTATATTAAGGAAGTTTTTTCTGGGTTTTCTCCCCCATGAGGGTTTCCCAGGATAAATGATGTGTCTCTTGTGATTGTGTATTTCTCAGTGATCCTATCTATGATATGGTTATCTAGTGAATTGAAAAGAAACCTAATAATAACTTAAACCTTAACAGTTCAATGATAGTCTCTTTTAAAAATATGAATCCATTTTCGTTTGTTGTTGTCCACTTGAATGGTTGATTTTCCTTTTTAATGGTTTCAACTATTGGAGCACATATACTATTAAAATTTCTGATAAATTTTCTATAAAAACTTGCCAATCCATGAAAACTTCTTACCTCATAAATATTTTTTGGAGAAGGCCATTCTTTGATGGCTTTAACCTTCTTTGGATCCATTTTCAATCCTTCTTAAGAGATTATTAAGCCTAAATAGATTAGCTATGTCTTCATAACGGAACATTTCTTCATATTATTAAAAGTTTCTCCTATTGCAACCTCTTCAAATCCAATTTCAAATGCATAAAATGTTCTTCCTTTGTTTCACTATAAATAATGATATCATCTAAATACACAATCACAAATTTACCAATAAAATATTTGAGAACTTCATTCATGAGTCTTGTGAATGTACTCGGTGCATTTTTTAAACCAAATGGCATGATTAGACATTCTTACAACCCATCATTTGCTTTGAAGGTTTTCTTCCACTCATCACCTTCCCTCATTCTAATTTGATGATACCCACTTTTTTAAATATATATTTGAAAATAAATTTGCACCACTCAAACAATCCATTAAATCATCCATGCATAGTAAAGGAAATATATACCTGATTATGATCTTATTTATTTCTTTGGAGTAATTACACATTCTCCATCCTCCATTTTTCTTTGGATTCATTACTGTAGGAACAAAACAAGGGCTTAAACTTTCTCTTATCAGTCCATTATCTAATAGTTCTTGTATCTTATTTCTAATCTCTTGATTCTTCTTGGGTGTCATTATGTATGGTACTCTTAGAATTAATTCTATGTGATGGCTAATGATCCTTATGGGTCGTAAATCATTAGGAAACTCATAAACAATAATGTCAACAAACTCATCCAACAATGCTCTAATTTTTGCAGGTAAATCATCTAAATTTGTACCAGTAAGTATTACCTTAGGTTTACCAATCAAAACAAATTGTACTTCTTCTTCTTTCTTGACTTTCTGTATTATTTATTTCCCACTCATCAACATCACACTAGGACCAACTTCCTCTTTGAATCCTTCATCTTCCAAAGGAAACAACACATGTCTTTAGTCATTCTTCTCAAGAGAACATGTGTTCCTTTTTCCATCATGAACAACTTTCCGATCATAATGTCATGGTCTTCCCAACAGAATATGGCAAACATCCATGGGAATTACATCACATAACACCTCATCCTTATAACTACCAATCTAGATTT
The DNA here is from genome assembly GCA_009831015.1 of Picea engelmannii. Taxonomy (NCBI): domain Eukaryota; kingdom Viridiplantae; phylum Streptophyta; class Pinopsida; order Pinales; family Pinaceae; genus Picea; species Picea engelmannii. Next base: position 37,202 of record ML806875.1, read on the forward strand.
ACACATTATATTGTTCATTGACCAAAATTTGATGTCCTTTTTGTAACCATGACACTTTATAAGGTGTATGGTGAGCTACCTTCTTCAAACCCAACTTTTCTACCATTTAAATGGAAACCAAATTATTTGTGCTACCACTATCAATGACAACTTTTCAACACTTTCCTATTGATTTGCATGTAGTTTTGAACATTTTTTTTCTTATAAGTTGGTTCTTTAGCTTCTTTTTTTATTTGATTAGAATTATCTTCATCAGTAATGACTCCCCTATTTCTAGAGTTTCTTCTTTGACAATTGCATTCAAATTTTCTTCTTTTGCCTATGTTATATGTGCACTTCTTTGATTTGTCTGATCTCTATCTATACATTCCCATGACATATGTCCCAATTTGCCACAATTATAAAATCTCACCTGATAATCTCTACCTCTTCCTCTTCATCTTGAGAAATATATTATTCTTATGGCTTCACCTCCTCTTGGTGACTGGTTGCTGGAGCTTCCTCCTTCCTCTCTTGAAGACTGAAATCTTCCTCTACCACTAGCTTGTCCTTTTCCTCTTGCAGGATTTCTTCCTCTATTCTTCTGACTCTTTTTTCTGGCTATCTTCTCCTCTGCTTTCAAAGCAGCTTGGTACACATCTTCCACTATTCTTGGGGACAAGATACTAATCTCATCCTGGATTTCATATGTCAATCCATTGATATAGATGGAAAGATTTTCAGCATCATCCTCAACATGACCTGCTCTAATATTCAACCTATAAAATTCCTTAGTATACTCCTCGACTGCCATAACCTTTTGTCTCAGGTTCTACAATTGTCTAAAAAGACTTAGTTGATAATCCTTATGATTGAATTTACCTTTAAAATTGGACACCATTTTATTCCAACTTTTTATCTTGGATTTACCTTTCTTTTTCCTGTCTTCCTACACTTTATCCCACCATAAAGTTGCATGTAATTTCAATTTGGTTGATGCATGCTTCACTCTCTTGTCTTCTTCAACATACTCAAAATAAAAATACGTGTCCATTTCATTTATCCAATCTATTAAATCCTCAACATTTAAGGTACCCTCATACATGGGTACCTCCACTTTCGGTCTGCCACCAAATTTCATAAGCATCTTCAACAGTTTCACTTTTGTTATTTCTTCTTATATTTCCTCTTCACCTGAGGATTATTTAACCTCACTGACATCACCTATGCTAGGCTCCCTTCTTTGGGATGTCTCCATGGCTTCCATCCTTGCATGGAGGTGTCTCACCTCTTGTAGCAACATTACATTTGCTACAGGTCTTCCTCGACCTATTCCAGCATCCACTATTGGTATCTCTTGGGTTTCATTTTCTCTTCGTGAAAAAACTCCACGTGTTTGAACAAATTATCCTTATGATTATTAGAGTGTTTATGTGTTATGATACCACTTGATGATGGATTGGGTGAAACGATCTTGATCATACCAAGCTTTCTCTGATTCAGTTGCTAATATTTTTCTCCTAGTGCTAAACAATTCACAAAGATATTCCCTTGAATGTCCTTCTGAATTTGGACTCTAAATCTCAAGTAATAGACTACCAGAGTCTTTGTCAGAGTGTTTTCAAGCACTCACACTCCGATGGATCTAAGTGTGATAATTTGAAGTAAATTTGTAGATGGTATCCCCTATCCTAGCGATAACTAATGAGATCATGTCTCTAGTCCCACAGGTCCTAGGCATGGAGTGTCGAGAGGCGGATGACTTGAGGATGGCCCTAGAGGGCCCCTCTTTTTCTTCAGTGCAACTCAATAGTATCCACACCACCAGCCTGGTCCTGGAGTAGTAGTAATTCTTACTCCATGAGGTATTGAGTCTGGGTATCATGATATGTGTCACTCTAATTATTGAAGCACTTGAATATGTTGTATTGAATTATTTTTCATTCCATAATGTTTTCTTGGAAATTATGCTCTTTAACTTGTTCATACCTAGGAGGGTGACATGATGCCCCAACAAGTTAGTCTCCCTTTAGGAAAAGGAAACATGTGAGATAAATAAACATTCAAGGTATTAGTTGGTGGATGGGAGGTCTCATCATGAGCCAACCTATTATGACCATGGGAATGTAGCAGTATGACACTACCATCTATCTGGTCACCAAACCAGGGTAGTGGCTCTTGGTGGCATATCCAAGAGAAAGGGGGTCTCATCACGAGCTAGCCTTCTCATCATCGTGAAATGTTTGTGGGTAACACTGTCAACTATGGTCACCAAGCCAGGATAGTGTCCCTCGTCTCTTCCCTTGAATCATAAAAGAAAGATATAAAAAGCAATAAAACTAAGAATAAAAGGCATTGAATGGGATAGGAAAGAATGGCATCTATGACAAGGTACAACACGCCCTCTACAAAATCACCCATAGGTAAGATCTGCATTTCCCTGTTATCACTACACCCCATGCCCAAACACTTACCCCACACTACCTCACACACACTTACATTACCTAGATTGGTTCTCATTGGGGAAACACCCCAAACTTAAGGAGGATTACCCCAATATGACATCCTGAGACCTTCTCCAAACTTGACTTATTAAATTGCATAACGTCTTTGAGCATTTGTCTGGGTAAAGGGGGGTTTGATGCACATGTTTGGGTAATTTGATTATTAGATGTGATTTACATGTTATGAGCTATGTGACTTATGAACCCCTGGAGGGCATGCATTTTGTTGCTACAGGACTTTGTCGGTGGACAGGTACATGTGGGGGAATTATTATCTTACACCTCCATGGGGATGAAAGCCCACAAATGGATGTTGTAACCCCAGGTAGGGGCAAGAAGACATCAGAGACTTGCACCAGGAAGAAAGAAAGATGTTACCTTTGGAGACACTCCGACAAACCTAGACCCAAGGGGATATTTCTCTTCCACCTGGAAATTGACCCTTGAGATCCCACGATGTCATCATTATGACCCTGGACATTATCCAGAGCTATGGTTTTCATTTATGAGGGTAGTAGTGTGTTTATTGTAACGTGTGGCATCATCCAAGGCCTTTGGAGGCCAAACGTTCTGCATATGGGACCCAATGTTCCACCCTAGGAGCTCAACGTCACCCTAGAATGACATGACGTCACCCTTGGAGATGATTTTAGGGTTTAATTACTTTCATTTATGAAAAAATTGGATTTTTGATGTAATTTGGCTAGGTCGGCCTTTTTATGACCTAAAATTAATTAAAGGTCATTGATATTGTATAAATAGAAAGTACTCTCATTTTTCAGGATCACTCATCACACACTTAGTGTGGACTGAAATATGCGCCCTCTTTAAGGACTATTGGTTGAAATATCTAGTGTGCAACTTCTTGGAGAGGCTTATTTTGGTGTATCTTGGCTATTTTTCATGGTGGAAGATATTCAACTAGGGTTTGGCTTGATTATTCTTGGTGAAGTAAGTAGAAAATTTTCAATTTGTTTATGCTAATGAATTCTTGTGGTAAATTTTACTTGTTTCATGTTAAGATTATGAAATTGCTTACTTAAACACTGGGAGAGAAACATAAGCTACTTCTTTCTCTCTATAGTTTTCCACTTGTTTAAATTTTTGAAGTGCACCTTGTTTAAGAAGTAGCTACTAGAGCCCTAAAGTGCTAGCTCTCTAGTAGTGTTACTCTACTTTCCTATTGCATATATTATTTCAATAGTCTAAGGAAGGAAAATTCGCTAGGGCATGAGATTCCTTACTTTCTAGAAAATTTCTCTCTAGGATTTGGATGCTTGAGGCCTTGGGTAACCAACACCTCCTCCATCCATCCCTTCTCCTTTGACAAATTATTATCATTGATACTTTTCTCAAAGTTTTATTGCTGCTATTGTGACTCCATGAACCCTAAAAGGCACTAGTCTACTCATTATAGTGAATGATTGATCAAACAAACACTCAAACCTTTCTTCTTGAAGCTTTTGCTAACTTTTACTAACCCTAAACTAGACTAATTCCTTATCTAACTTGATGTTGTTGCAAATATTTGCTACAACCATACAAATTTATGCTAATTTTCTGCATTTACGTACATAACTTGCACCCATCTCATTCAGAAATTGTTTGTGACAATTGCCAATTGATCTACTAGATAAATGTTAAGTTTGCATGGTGTTTCCTTGCAGTTTTGAGAACTTGAATTTGTTGTTGTTACAAAATATTGCTACAGCCATCTAGCTGCAGAAAATTATCTGCAAAAGTGACATATAATGCTAGCTAGACATTGCCAAATTTTCTTGTGACAACTTATTATCATTCTGATAGGTTAAAGTTACACTTTATTGTCTTTTTCATGCAATTTCAAGGCAGGTTCTTTGTGGTTGTTACAAAATACTTATTGTTGTTGTAAATTATTACATTGTTGCAAATCTATATTAGCTAGCTCATTTTTCAAAGTTTCATGGTCTTATGAAGCACTAACATCATTTGGTACTTGAAAGCTGTTATATTTTTCATTTGTTGTCTTGTTCTGGGTAGGTACACCATATATTCACTTTCCTTCATCTCTTAAAGACCTAGAGAACAGTTTGACTTGAGTGACCAGTGAGAGGGGGGATTTCTTTCATCCTTGCCTTAGTCTTATCAACCCTTTAGTTCACTAGGGACATCCTCCCTGGGGTAACTTTGATATACTCATAAACAGAAAGGGGTTTCCTATTAAGTTGATAGTGATAGGTCACCCCCTGTTATTCCAATATTGCATCCACTTGCCTTGGCATTTAGGAAAGTAAGATTGTGTGATAACAGTTTGGCATCGTTTACATGGAACATCAAGTCAATTTTCCTCGAACAACACTTTTTCAGTAAGCCTTTATCCAAAGCCTTTACTTCACAAAGCTTACCTGGCGACTCCACTGAGGGTGATACCCTATTTTCCCTTTGATGATCCCTAGAAGGATTATCTGGCGACTCCACTATTGACAAATCCATTCATGTCTTCTCTATGGGACCACGTAATTTTAAACTCTTGTGTATGAGTAAAATTATGGGTTACCCTCGATGAATGCCTCCGAGGTATGAAAATTGGCTCCCAAGATTCATTGGTAAGGATGGGGTTAGGGTCGAAGATCACATGGATAATTTTTGGGCTTTCTTTCAACTCCACCCTATCAGTGATGATTCTGAAGATTTGGCAATGAAGTTTTTCTCTACCACTCTTCATGGCAGTGCTAGGAAATGGTATTGTGATCTCCCTAATGCTAGCATCACATCTATGGACCAGTTAGAAAAAACCTTTCTCAAGAAATGGGGTATTAAATTAGAAGATATCCACATGCTGATAAAAAGACTCGAGTACATGCAACAAACTAAGAATGAGACTGTCAAGGAATTCCATACTAGGTTTGATAATTTGCTTCAACAAATTCCCAAAATCCATTTTCCTGAAGACATGTACCTCGCTTACCTCTACACCAATGAACTCTTAGTGCATTTATGGTTTCTCCTTAGTAAAAATAGGCCAAGAACAATCCAAGAAGCTTATAACATGGCTATACAAATCGAGGCAAATATCTCCTTATTCAAGGGAGAACACCTCTTTACTCCAAGAACCGAACTTGATGACCCCAAAGATACCCCATATATTCTTAGTCTGAAGATATTAGTTTCCCTTGAGACATTTGTTAGTGAATTCTAGCAAATAAGGGAACAAGACATCGATCAACAAGAGGTTGAGGAGAATGATCTTGATAAAGGTTACCAATCCCATGGACAAGAACAAGAATTTACTCATGCTTCTAGCAAAGATAATGACTTGGTTGAAGAGAGAGAGCATGAAGATATTAAACATGATTATGAAGTATTAATGTGTGCTCCTCCCTCTGATGAATCCATCCCAAATCTTTTTCCTCCTGCACAAGAAGAAGAGGATGAGGTTAGTCACTTTCCTTTTCAGGTTTTTGATAGTACCTTATTCTATGATTCAGAAGGTGAAGAAGAAAGGGAACCCTTGGACAACCTAGACCCTCCTTATTATGAAGCTAAATATGTAAGGGAAAATCATGAGGATGAGGCACTAATGCTTGATCTTCAATTTGATGAAGTCATCCAATCCATTGACACTCCTACACAACAAGAAGTGAACATAGTAAGTCATTTCCCTTTCTAAGATTTTGATGATGCTTTATTTTATGATTTGGAAAGTGAAGAAGTATTAGAGGAGCCCTTGGATGTACTAATCCCATCATGTTATGATAAATATAATGACATGAATGATAATATTGATGAGTTCATACATGTCGGGAAATGTAAATGGGATGTGATTGGGTATGATGGGGATCCCATTTACAACATTGAGGGTCATTTCCAAATGTTTCCTTTACAACTATCATATGAGGTCATTACCAATTCTGAAATTTGGCAACAAGGAAATGATATAGTTACAAACATCTCCAAGGATGACCTAGTTCTATGATCTCCTGATGATTTTCAGTCATACCTTGAGTATTTTGATGAGTATTCTGATGAGAAACTGGATTTATTCCATGAAGAATATTATCAACCACCGTTGTGCTCAAATCTTGATAAGGGTGAGGACATTGCTTTTCTAAAGCAGGATACTTATGACAAGTTTTTCTAGCCTCCTTCAATTACTTTACCCTGCTATGTCACTAAGGGTGTAGTTGGGAAACATGTCCCTTGTCTTGAGTTTTCTCCGGGGAAAATCCTTCTTTTAGAATTCAAGATTAGGTTTAATACCAAGTAAGAAGAATTTTATTATCTTAGTCTTTCAGTTTTCCTTTTGAAAATTTCCAATCATCCTCTAGGTTCTTACCAATCCTTTCCCAGACCTCAGGATGTGATGATGTCCAAGGTAGTCAAACTTCAGACTCTTTGAGTTAGTATTTTGAGCCTTTGATTTTTCATGATCCCTTTCTGAGATGGATTGAGCACTTTCCTAGAAGTGTGACTTGGCATAATTTTATCCCTCCCTCTCGCCTCCATGAGTTAGACTTTACAACTTCTTATGATATATTGCATGCTCTAACTTATGTTTATTTTGTGCTTAACCTATCATTATTTTTGGTTTATGATGAAGCACAGAGGCAGGTATTATGAGATATTGTTGGGATGGTTTCACTGGTTATTTGACTACACATAGAATTCAACCAACATGTAAGTAGAGGTAGGTAGGCATTTTCATCCATTGTATATACCATCTACATATCATTGCAGTTTTAATTTTATATTGTATTTCTTCATTATGTATATAAGCATGCTTATCTTTATTTTATTATATCATATATGAGCGAGGGGTGATATCACCACCCTGAATATTACTGATGCATTTTGTTGAGATCTAACAGGCACAGGTCATACCAGAGATGTTAAGGTTCTCATGTGCTCTATGGTGATCACATTTCCCCGAGTTGGAGCAATATGTTATCCCCTATCCTAGGGATAACTAAGGAGATCATGTCTCAAGGCCCACAAGTCCTGGACATGGAGTGTCGAGAGTCATATGACTTGAGCATGGCCTCGAAGTGCCCCTCTTTTTCTTCAATGCAGCTCAATAGTATCCATCATGTTAGCACTAGAAGTCACCTTCAGATTTCATTGAAGGTAATCCCAATACCCATCAATTTATATGTCACAATGAATAGTTTTAAGGAGTTCGAATGGGCGCAGACTCAGGATAATATCATTTTAACTCAGAAAATTGGACCAGCATGCACAAGCAGTTAAGGTCTTGATCAAATTCAGTCAGTTAGTTGTAGTAAAGGTGAGTAGGAGGAAGAACTAGTGAGGATAGTTTATAGGTCTTCTTTGGACATTCAGTTCTTCCAACAGCCTAAGGAGGAAAAACTTAGAAAACAAGATCCTCTTAGATTCGAAGTTTTAGAAACTGAAGAGCGTTAAAATGGGATTGCAATCAAACATACCTAACAATACTATTAAAAAATCTATGTGAATCCCTCAATCATGGATACTTCAGCATCAGAGGCAAATAAGATAAAAACGAAGTTGACTTTCATTAAAAAAGAAGTTGCAAAGCAAATTACATAACCAGAGAACTAGAAGCTTCATCAAAAGTTTACAATACGGGAGCCTAGCTCAACCATCAACCATAAAAAAATATCAAAAATGCCTACATATACTTAGGAGTGACTACAACCACCAGCACAACGATCGAGTCATGCATTCAAGGCTTTACGCCGGTGAGTTCGTTGTCAGACTGTGCATGCAGTTCTCTATCGGACACGAGCTCAAACAGTCTGATAGTCCCTTTCGAGATTTCCATTTATGGGAGGAGAAGATGTCTCACCCGTTGTCCTTGACTTCATTAACTGTCTTCATCGGGATCAAAACAGGAAGAGTCAACGCGGCACCCACATCTTGCTGAACTTTTGCGGGGATAGCTGGCAGGCGAACGTGGACGCTGATGATGAGGAGCTGGCGAAAAGGTTGGCGCAAATTGGCACAGAACGACGAGTGATCGGTGGCCAGGAGGAAAGATGTAGTTGGTGGGGTGATGATTGGAAATGTGTGGGTGCCAGTACGTGATATCTGAGGTGTAAAGGCGCAGGGGTGAGGATGTGCAGGAAGAGGGGTATGATTGGTCAAGGGGTGACACGACAACATCAGTGGATGTGACATGGAGTGGGAGTGGAAGACACATATTGGGAGGTGAGAGGGGATATGTGACAGTGGGTAGAGGACGGTCGTGTGAGTGATGTGAGTGGAGGACAGGCGTTGGAGGCAGCGAGGGCAGTAAGTGGAAGTGGTAAAGTGGTTAGCTCGGGGGGGTAGGTGGTAAGAGATAATGTGCAAGGGGGTATGAGTTAACGAGGAGGTGACACGACAGTGGGGGGGCGCACCAGAAAACCACCTGCTCGAACCCCCCCACCCCTTGTTAAAGGAAGAAGGTCGGGGGGGTCCAATATGGAATGCAGACTGTTGATCTGAGTGCACAGATCTCAACTACTGATATCTGCATGCTCTTTACCAAAATGCGCCAAGGCACCAAAACTTAGGATAAAGGTAAAAAGTGGGTTGTGCAAGCAACCCCTTCTTACATTTCTTCACCAAGGTCTATTTCCTAAAGGAAACACAACACCCTTTAACATAGATATGTGCTAACATTAGGATCCATGGGGGATAGGGACCTCCCTGCGAGGCTCTAAGAACTTCAGAAGATTCAATGCCTTCCCCTAGGGCTATGGGGTCAGCCATTATAACAAAAATAAAATGATATTTACAATGAGATGAAAGAGCCACTCATGGATCAAACAAAAAACTTTTTAAGAAAATGCCCATTTTTAGGGCCACCAAAAACTTCAGCGTCCTCCAAATTCTGCAACCTGTAAGTATTATTTGAAAACACCTCAGAAACTTTGAAGAGTCCGATCCACAGGGATTCAAATTTTCCATGTTTGCCTCTGTCATGTTTGGATGCATCCCATTTGAGTACCAAATCTCCAAACTGGAAATCCTCTTTTCTTACCTTCCTATCAAAAGCCTGCTTGATCTTTTGTTGATGTTCATGTGCTTTGTCCAACAACTTCTCTCTAGTATAATGAACTTCTACCAGCTATTGTATCCTTCTGGCCATATCATCAGGCTCCCCTTGGTAGTGTTATCACACAGTTTGTAGTTAGGATCAAAGACGGATGAAAATAGGTCAAAGTGGCATAACTGTACCAATCCCACCCACTGTCACTTCGATGGGAAGGTTCTTTCTGTTTAGGGAGGTAAGGCACAGCAGAGACGTCCCCAGTGACCTAGCGTTTTGAGAAGGAAAAAGGTTTTAGCAAGGCTAAGAGATAATAATACCCCTCACAAGTCACCACCTGATCAAAAATTATGTCTTATAGCCAATAAAGATAACTGGAAGTAATAACCAATAAGATCACCTACCCGGAACAAAGCAACAATAAAACTATATGTGCAAGCCTGCTTGCTGGTCAGTGCTTCATATAATCAATGACTTTCTGATAATAAGCAATTGAGCAATAATTGATGGAGTAAATCAATGTCTACAAGATAGCAATGATTACAATATATATATTACTTCTAAATGGGTGCTAAAGGCACTTCACAATAAACAATGGCAATTAATCATTAATGTAACAATACTTGAAGCAACGCTTTAGCTGATCATTCAATTGCTTAAAGACAAATAGATGTTGCACATAGGTGTTTATGGCACAAAAAATATGATGACAACACTAGGGTTAGTAGAATTAGTCTAGACTAGGGTTAGTATGGTTAGGGTTAGTTCAAAAGTTTTAGAAGTTTGTAGGATCAAGTTACTCAACACATGTGGCCTTAGATCAGTGCATTCCTAGGGTATATGGAGTCAAAAGGAGGACGTAAAAGCTGAAGGATCAAGTGATAATGGTAAAACTAAGGACAAGAGAGTTAAACCTTGAGGTGTTCCTATGGAAAGGCCTCAAGGATGAAACCCTAGGGGAGAGAGGCTCACTTTGGTGTAGAAAACCTAGGCCTCGGTGCTCTCTCCTCCTTCCTTAGCCTAATGGAAATTACTATCTTAAATAATGGTTGATAAGAGGTAAGACAAGAGGGTTTGTAAGCAAGGCTTTACTAGGCAAACCCTAGGGAAAATCGGCTCACCAAGGTGTAGGGGAACTAGGCCTTGGTGCGTTTTCTCCTTCTTAGCTCAACAAATAAGGAAAAACTACTAGCAAGAAGAATATGGATGGAGTGTTGCTATGCAAGGCTCTATCCTCTTCAACAAATCAAATGGCTAGAAAGAAAGAATAAAGTGTTTCTAAGGCAAGGCTCTATCTTACTTTAGCAAATAAAATGGCTTAAAACCTTGGTAGGGACATGAGACAAGGACCTTCAATGTGTGATTGTCACCTAAGGTTTGATTCAACAAATTATAATAATAAATGCAAGAAAAAAACACTACAACCATTCAATCTACAAGTTTTGCATAAATTTACTAACATTTAACCAATAAATCACATAGCAAAACCCTAGTTGTAATACCTTCCACCAAGAGAAATGCCAAAATGCTAAGAAAACATTTTCCTTCAACAAGTGCGCCTCACAATTTCAGCCAATAACCCCCAAAATGGCACAAATTTCAGACCTCGCTAATGAGTGAGTCAAAGATGATGAAAAAATGAGAGTCAAAACCCTCAATTTATACAGTACAATGACCTAAATTTACTTTTTTAGGTCATAAAAAGGCAGACAAGGCCAAAATACCAAAATCATATTGTTTTACTGTTTACATTAAATGTTTGAAAATTGAACCCTAATCAACCAATAGAGAGACGTCATCCCCTTTCTAGGGTGACGTTAGCCCTGTTATCCCCGATATCTAGGGATAACTAGGAGATCATGTCTCGAGACCCACAGGTCCTAGACATGAAGTACCGAGAGAAGGATTGACCCGAGCATGGCCCTGGAGGGCCCATCTTTCTTATTTTTTGCCAGACTTGTCCTGTCAGCAGCAGCAGCTTCCATCACCATCGGCTTGGACTTGCATCGGAGAGGACTCTTGCTCCATGAGGTAATTGGTCCAAGGTATCATGGTATGTGTCGTGTTTGATCATTATAACCTTCTTATATATGCATTAGG
>ML806875.1:49437-69041 GCA_009831015.1 Picea engelmannii
GGGGTAAAAGCAGCTGGTAAAAGATAAAAGCCATAAGAAATAAAACCTAGAGATGCTTCGCCCAGGGGATCCCCGAGAAGGCAGTAAAAGGCTTCTCGATAAGAAACTAAAGGGACCCTAAGAAAAATAATAAATAAACAAGACCTAACCAAGAGGATGGGAGGTATCATTACGAGCCAGCCCATTATGTTCATAGGTATCCAGCAGCATGACATTTCCATTATCTGGTCACCACGCCAGGGCAGTGACCTTTGGTTGCATGGCCAAAGGAAAGGGGGTCTCATCACGATCCAGCCTTATCATCTCTACGAAGATACCAGTGGGTAACACTGTCAGCTCTAGTCACCATGCCAAGGCAGTGTCCTCTGGTCAGACCTTGAAGTAAAAAACAAAGAAAAGCAATAAAAGAAAAATAAAGGCAATAAAGGGCTTGGAAAAAATGCATCCATGACAGGTACAACTCGCCTCCTACAAAGGAACCCACAGACAACACCTACCCTTGGTATTACTGTGATTGGACATCCCTAGACCACATCACCTCATAAAACATGGCTTGAATGATCTTCTGAGGAAACTTTCCATCTCTTGTGGGTATTAGCCCAATAGGTTATTCTGTTGGTCTTCTTCAGCTTTGTATAGTATATCTGTGTAATGTCTTTGATCTCTTAGATGATATGCTAGGGATTTCATGCATGTATTTGATAAATTTAATGATGAAATATGACTGACATTGCTATGATCCTGAAGACTGATGAGCCCATGGAGGGTGTAGTCTTTGATGTGCAGGACCATGCCCGGTGGACAGGTGTCAGTGGATCGGTACACATGGGGATATGATTAGTTCGGACCTCCATGGGGTTGAAGAGCCCATCAGATGGTTGTTGGGATGGCAGAGGCAGGACAACGTTATGATGAGCATTTGCACGAAGAAGGCAAAAGGACGTTCCACCAGGACACCATGGCAGAGCCTGGCCTAGGGGGGATCACCCACTGCAGATGGGACGATGGCTTTTTGATGGACAGGACGTCACCTGAGGCAGTTGGACGTTTTCTGGAGCATGTGGCAATGTGCTGGGACCATTTGGCACATGTGGCAGCTTGCAGGAGCCCTATAGGGGCCAATGTTCTGCTTTTTGGATGTTGAGCTTGCCCAAAAAGGGCCAACGTCTCCCTCAGAGGGGCCTGACGTCTCCTTTTGAGCTCATGTTTTGACATTTTTAGCATTTAATGTGACAAATAGTGTAATATTGTTAGTCAGCCTTGTCGGTTATTTTAATGACCTATTTTTCTAATTAAAGGTCATTTGGATGATATAAAGAGAGGACGTTGCCTCTCATATTTTCATAACACAACTCACTCTCTTGTGAGAGGATCATTTTTAGTCTTTGTCTTGGGATTTTTGCTCTTGGAAGTGAGGCACAACTCTTGTGGAGGATCATCTTTGGCATTTTTATGGTGTTTTCTATCATTTGGAAGGTTTACAACTAGGGTTTGATAAGCTCTTCATTGGTTTGTAAGTGTATTTCTCATGCAAAACTTCTTGATTGAATGGTTGTAGGTTAAATCTCTTACATTTGTGGTTACATTGTTATTATTTTGCTTAATCATTGAAACCCTAGGTAGCAAGTACACAAGTAGGTCCTTGCTTCATGTCCCCATGATAGAAGACTTGTTTTAGCCATTGATTAAGGAGGATATAGCCTAGCCGTTGCTACACTAGTTCCCCTTTTTTTGAGTTAGTTTTGAACATAAGTTGAAGAAAGAAGACATCCTAGGCCTAATTGATTTTACACCTAGGGTTTTGACTTTAGGGTTTGAAAGGCCTTGCCTTCGCAACACTTTTCATCCCTAGATTTATGTTCTAAAGCTAGCCGTTTTGCCAAGGATTTTTAAGGAAAGAGGGAGGAGCATGAGGGCTTGATTAAGCAACACCGGAATGAGCCTCCTCCCCTTAGGGTTTTGACTTTATGGCCCTGCCATTGCAGCACCATAAGGCCTAACTCTCTTGTCCTTAGATTTAGATTCTCCTGAGACTTAGCCTTGCTTCTTGACTCCATAATACCCTAAGGCATTGATCCAAATCCTCAACGTTGAGTCTATTGTGTTAAAACAATCTTTTCAAACCTCTTAAATTTTAAACCCTAACTAACCCTAACGTCTCACTAACCCTAGATAAATGATGACGTCATGCCTCTTTTGAACTCTTGGTTGATTTAAAATGTTGTGGCTTAGTCATCTAAGTGATATACATTGAAGTGTTTATAATTTCCATTAGCCTATTTGCAAAACGTCCACCTCTTTGTCTGTGAAACTAACCCTAAAGAAGGTTGACGTCACCTCTGGCTAGCTTGACGCAACACTCTTGTATTGAATGAGCAATTGATGACATTTTATGATATTTGAAAGATTGATTATATACATTGAATGTTATATCATTTCCAGTTATTGAGAAGTAATATTATAGGCCATAGTCATTCTTTGCAATCATTGACTTTGTCAATAATTACTGCTATTTATGTTCATTAAATGTTGATAGTCATTTATCTATGAAGTGCTAACCACTACTTGCATGTATTAGTTTTTCTTGTTGCCTTGTCTCGCAAACAGGTGCCCTTTGTGTGGTTTATCTTCCTCTTGACTATCCTCTTGGCAGTAATCTGTGAAGGGAAAACTCATCTTGATCCTTTAGAACCTTTGTCCTTCAGAACCCCAGATTACTAGGGACGTCTCCCTTGGGATTAGCCACCCTAAATATAAAGATCCCCCCATCGAGGTGACAGTGGGTGGGGAAGCTCATGTTACGCCAGTTTGACTCTTGCCTTTCAAGCTACTTAACCTATACTACAAACTGAGCGATAACAAGCCCCTTTTAGGGAAAATGCAACCTCCTGGAGAAAAACGTTGGCCCTCCTTGAGCTTATCCAAGCTTCCACACGTGCCAACACTGCCACATCTGCCTCCAAAAATGTCCCTATTGTTGGATGACATCATGGGAATCTTGGGAGACGTCTTGGGCCTTCCAAGGCCAACGTCCCTGTGGAGAGGGCTCAGCCCCCCTAGGTAAAGGTCTACTCAGCTACCTCTAGTGGATTCTTCTACTCTTCCCTGGTGAAAACACTCTTCCCTGTCTTTGCCCCTTGCTGGGGTCTTAGCATCCATCGGGTGGGATCTTCAGCCCCATGGAGGTTCAAACAGATCATCTCCCCATGTGTACCTATCCAACATGGTAATTGTCTGTCGAGCATGATCCTGCACATCAACAGCTACGCCCTCCATGGGCTCATAAGTCATAGGGATGATAGAAATGTAAATCACATCTACTCATCAATATTTATCAAACATGTGCATAAAACCCCTTTACCCTAGTCTAGTGCTCAAAGAGATTATACAAGTCTGCAATACAAGTTTGGGGGTAGTGAAAAGATGTCCTATTGGGATAGTATCTATTGGTGGATATATGTCTTTGGAAAGGATTAAATCCAAGTCATGTAGGTGGGTGAAGTGGATGGGGATGCATGGGCAAAAGGTGCAGTGATAACAGGGATGGCTTACCAGTGGGTGCCTTCTATGGAGGGTGAGTTTCACCTATCATGGATGAAAATATTTCCAAGCCCATTTATGCATTTTAATCTTTATTTTTTCCAAGATTCTAATCAAAGGACACTGCCCTGGATTGGTGACCAGTGGTGGCAATGTTATCCACAAAAATTTCATGAAAATGAGAAGGTTGGCTCGTGATGAGACTCCCTTTCTCTTGGTTATTCCAGCAAGAGCCACTACCATGGCATGGTGACCAGATACTGGTAGTGTAATATCACTAGATGTCCATGGATCTAATAGGTTGGCTTGTGATGAGAGCTCTTATCCTCTAACCAGGTCTTGTTTTTATTGTTTTTTATCTTTTTATTGGTTTTTCTTTCAAGAAGCTAGTCAAGGGACACTGCCTTGTCTTGGTAACCAGAAGTGGTAGTGTTACCCACAAGTACTTTCACGGAAATGAGAAGGTTTTCTCGTGATGAGACCCCCTTTATCTTGGTCGTGCAACCAAGAGCCACTACCCTAGCACGGTAACCAGATGTTGGTAGTGTCATACCTTTAGGCACCCATGGACATAATGAGTTGGCTCGTGATGAGACCCCCCATCCCTCTGCTAGGTATTGATTTATTTTTCTACGGGTCCCTTTGTTTTTTGTTGAGAAGCCATTTTAATTATTTCTGGGGGATCCCTGGGCCAAGCATCTTGAGGTTTTATTCTTAGGATTTTATTGTCAGCTACTTTTACCCCCAAAGCATTTAGCCTATTCTTCCCACAAGGTAAGGTACAATCCCTAAATGATCAACCCTATTCCCAAACCAAGGTAACGGGATGGGTGAGAGGGAAATAAGATGGAAAGTGGTATGTGTGACGGGAACGGACAATGGCTCTTCAGAAATCCCCCCAGTGGCAACTCAAAACCTATGGACACAATATTGTTAGGGCACCTTGCCATTCCCCCCAGACATGGTCAAGTGGACAAGCATAAGATCCAAGAACCCGTTAGAAACAAAGGAATCAAATGCACATATTCAAAGGTTTTGAGGATTAGAGTGACACATACCATGATACCCGAACTCATTACCTCATGGAGCAAGAACCATCTTTGATGCAGGACCAAGCCGAAGGTGATGGATGTTGTTGATGTTGCTGACAAAGTGGAGGCGCTGAAAGGGAGAAAATATGGGCCCTCTAGGGCCATGCTCAAGTCGATCTGGCTCTCGGTACTCCATGTCTAGGACCTGTGGGCCTCGAGACGTAATCTCCTAGTTATCCTTCAAAGTGGGGGATAATAGGTAGTCTTGGAAGAATTTTTCCACAGGCAAGGCAAGATGAGAAGGAAAAATAGCCTCAACTCCATACACAAGTTGAAAAGGAGAGACACCAAGAGATATTTTTGTTGTCACCCTATCAGCCCACAGAGAAAAATTGAGTTTCGAATCCCATGCCTTTTTGTTATCCTCTAATAGTATTTTAATGATCTTTATAAGGCATTTGTTAGAGGACTCTATTAGTCCATTCCCTTGGGCGTAGTAAGGAGTAGAGTGAATTAGTGTAATTCCAAACTTCTCACAAAACTAGATCAGTGGTTCATCCTTGAAAGATGCATCATTATCAGTGACAATCTTGTTCAAATAGCCAAACTTTACCATAATATCCTCGAGAAAACCAATGATTACCTTGTGAGAAGCACTCCTTGTGGGGATGGCCTCTATCCACTTGGTGAATTAATCCATGGCATTCAAGATCCACCTATGTTGGCCACTGGAAGCAGGATGAATTTTCCCAATGAAGTCTAGGCCCCACTGTTGAAAGGGTCCTGAAGCTACCACATTCTTCAATGGCAAAGACTTGAGTTGCTACTTTCCAAAGAATTTTTTACACTTAATGCATGCCCTGATCTTTACACAAACATCGGTGAATAGACTAGGCCATAAATATCTAGCCCTGAGAATTTTATAGGTTGTGGTTCTTCAGAAGTGATGTCCCCCACATAAATTGTCATGAAAATCAAACATAATCTTCTGGGCCTCATGTGGGTCTAAGCATCTCAAAAGCACTCCCAAAGGGTCTTTCCAATACATGACTTGATCAATAAGGCAGTATTTAATTGCTTTAATCTTTAAAGATTTTGCCTTGCTTTTCCCCATACCATCAGGTGGTCGCAACTCTTGCAGAAAAAATATAATGTCTTTGTACCAGGTACATTCTGCCAATGGAGGGCTGACTTGTGGGCCTGTATCAGACAGGTCAACTTGTTGATTTTCTGAGAAAGTGTTAATGAAATTGACCCCATAGCTTTGCAATTAGATTCAACCAGTTGTCTGGCTAAACCTTGCCCTTTAATCAATTTGGTGGGATTTATTTCAAGATCGAATTCAAGGATTTTGGCAATCCACTTTCTCCTCCTTTTGTCTATGTGAGGTTGAATGAGAATGTCCTTCACATAAGCTGAAGGAACATATGCAATGATTTTTTAATGCAGGACATAGATCTTGAAAGCTTTGAGAGATTTCACCAAAGCATAGGCCTGTTTTTCCATGATATCATATTTTATTTCAACGTCCCTCAATGCTCTACTGAAAAAGGAAACAGAATGCTCCATCCCTTCAACATTTTTCTGCAATAAAACAACTGCCACTATTTCAAATGAAGCAAAGGGAAAAATTAGAAAATCCTTGGAGTAATCAAGATTGATGAGAACAGGTGCCTCAGTCAATGCCTTCTTGATTTGGTCAAAATAATATCTAGATTCAACAGTCCATTTCACTTCATTCCCCCTCCTGAGCATGGTTGTAATATGATTTACCAATTCAGCAAAATTCGAAGCAAACCTTCTTAGAAAATTAATTTTCCCCAAGAAATACTAAACTTATTTCTTAGATCTAGGAAGTGACAAGGTTTGGATAGCTTCTAACTGCTTGAATCAATTCTGACCCTCTCATCCGATACTATGTGCCCCAACAATTTTCCCTGCTACATGGACAATAGAGACTTTTGGGAATTTAGGGAGAGACCATACCTTCTGTATTTTAGGAAGACCCTTCTCAGATGATAACAATTCTCTTTATCAGGCCTGGAGAAAATTGCGATGTCATCCAGATATATGACTACAAATTTATCATTTTCTCCAATGAAGGTGATGTACATGGCTCGCTGGAAGGTTTCCCCTGCATTCATCAATCCAAAGGGAATCTTATCATACATGAATGTACCCCAAGGAGTAGTGAAGGTTGTATTTTCTCTGTCTTCAGGAAATACAGAGTCTTATTGTAGGCAGAAAAGACATCAATCATGGAGATCCTAGATGCACATGTCACCCTCTACACTATGTGTTCCATCTTTGGAAAAGGGTAATTATCCTTCTTAGAGCTTCTGTTCAGGTTCTTGAAATCGACACAAAGTCTGATTTCTCCATTCTTATTTCTTAATGGGACCTAGTTGGCTACCCATTCAGAATATCTTAAGGGGACAATTATCTGGGCGTCTAGCAACTTCTTTACCTCCCATTCCATAATAGCCAACAACATGGGGTTTATTTGTCTCAATTTCTGCCTAAATGGTTTGGCCTCTTCCTTCAATGGAATCTTATGCTCAATGGAAGTTGTGTTGTATGTTATGAGATCTTCATATGTCTAGGAAAACACATCAACGAACTCTTTTAACAACTCGTCATACTCGGACATTTGTTCCCTTGACAAGCTGCTTGACAATTTGAAAAATTTTGGATCTTTCTCTATGCCAATATTGCCCTCAGCTACATCAGCCTCATCAGTTGCACTTTTACCCTTTACTTCCACATCATTCCTATCAAATAGTCTTTTTAAAGGAACTAATCCCTTTGGGATATGATTTCTAGGCAATTGAACAATATGATGATTAGCGATTTTGTTCAAAAAAACATCAGCATGAGGATTACTTTCAGAATCATAATCATGATCAATATGTAATGCAGAAAACTCATCAACAGTTTCCAGGAATCTTTTGATATCATGATCATCTTCAAACACTTTCCAATGTTTGACATTGTCATGTATAGAGGGTCTATATCTCACTTCTACATCATACCTGAGCTTAGGTGGCAACGAGACTCTGAAATTACTTGCTGAGACAACCAAAGAATCAGCCATGGTATTCTCTTGTCTTGGAATAAATGAGATGTTGAAAGCTAAGAAAAAATTGTCAATTAAGTCCCATACTTCATTTCTATAAGCTCTTAGCCTAGGGTGATTAGCTTGATAAACATTTATGATCTAATGAACAATTAATTCATCATCCCCAAACACTGATATCTCTTCAATCCCCATGTCTTTTGCAGCCCTCAAACCCAAAACAAGAGCTTCATATTCTGCCACATTATTGGTAGTTTAAAATTCTAACTTGGAGGACAGAGATATAGTCTCTTGAGTAGGTGAAACAAAAACCACCCCCGCACCAACACCTTCCCTAGAAGAGGCTCCATCAAGGAACATCTTCCAAACAAAGGTGATTGGGGAAGATTTTTCACAAGAAGGATCAGATTGTTTTCTAATTTCAAGAGGAGTTCTAGGAGCATCAGTGAGCTACAATAAACTGGATCCCAAATCAGTATCAAGTGAAAATATAGGGTGATTTGTGGGATTTGATTCATCACTAATAATGTAGGACAACTGAGCTTCCATGTACACTCTTCTATGCTCCCCACCAAACACATGGATGGTAGCATATGTGAGGTCCATCTTCAAAGTTCCCCCAAGTCTTTTTATCCAAGATCTTGACAAGAGCATATCGAACTTGGGGGCAACATCATCCACCATGATATCCATGACCAAAATTTTCATGGGAAACTGAAACAAGGTTACGATCAGATCTTTGATGACCCCAAGACACTTCACTTTCCTAGAGTCGAAAGAATATAAGTCATGGTAATCTTTTGTGATTCCTAATCCAAGTTCATCCATGACAGTTTTGGGCATGATATTATGAGATGCCCCTGAATCCATCAAACATTTATGCAACACCTTATCATGAATGTTCAATGATGTATAGAAGGGAGGAGATGAATCATCTCTATCTTCTACCAAAGGACCTAAGATGACAGTGGGATTTTCATCTTGAAGATTTACTGAATCAGTGGAATGAGATGAAGGCTCGGGCTGCAATAGTTTAGAAAGGAAATTTTTGAAATCTTCATGCTTAACCAGCTCTGAAAGGGGTACAGGGATTCTAATATTTTGAATTTCCTACTCAAAGTTAAAAGAGGAAGGAAACTTCAGAATCTCCTTAACTTTTGGGACAGGACCTTTGGCTACTGGTTGGGGATTCTACGCCTTCTTATTTTTGTTGATGTCTTCTATATATTTAGCAGGATTCTCTGCTCTGGTAGCCTGATCAGGGATGTTGGGATTTCCTTCTTTCTTCTTAGACCTCAGGTTATATCCATTTGGGTTGTTGTTGGTCTTTTCCCCTTTACTCAACTCATTTAATTGGTTGTCCAGGAGAGACTCCTCATATGCAAATTGGGTTAAATGGGGAAATGAGGAGGTGTTTCCAAGAAAATAGATTTCAGGATCAACCTCTTCTTCCTCTCCTTCTTCATCATAAATAATGTTATTTTGGAGAGGGTCATGGATTCTCTGATCATCCCTATCTCTGCTTCTTTTCTCTCTTTAGATAATTTAGGGGTGTTATCTGGTCTTCTGAAATTGCCCCTATTTTCAGCATTAGAGGAATTCCTGTAGTTTTTATTCCCTTCCAGTTCTAACCTTTCCATTCTAGCAGAAAGTGATTTTAGTAACTTGGTTACTTCATCCATTTGAGGGGGGCAGCAGAGGAACCAAAGGTCGAAGCCTCAAAACTACCCTTTCCTTTGTCTCCATCAACCTTACTTCTGAGTTTGTCAACCACCAATATATTGGATTCCACTTCCAGGGATGCATCTTGCATATGATCCAGGGAAGTGGCTCTTCTTTCTCTTAACAGGAGGAAGAAATCAAGGTCGAAAGCACTGGATTAAGTAATTTTGGCGGAGGTTTTTGTAGGTTTAATCTCAATGGGAATCTTATTATACATTTTAATAAACCTCTTTGAGAAATTAGAAACAGATTCCCCTTCTTTTTTCTTAAGTGATCCAAACTTTGTAATATAGTAAAGGAAATCTTTCTTATCCCCCCAGTGTCTTAGGAATGCATCCTACAAGGCTTCGATCCCATCAATAGATCTAGGATCCAGGTCCCTAAACCATTTCCTAGCCTCTCCATAAAAGTTATGAACAAAAATCCTCATCCATACATCTTCATCTACAATAACATAATTGCATGCATAGCTATAAAAGGTTGCAAGGTGTTCTTCTGCAGTTATGCCTCCCTCTCCTGTGAACTTGGGTAACTTCTTAAGGTATCCACCAACTGGGAGAGAATTCAGAGGCTGAGGTAAGACAAGAGGGGCATATCTAGCAGCCACTATGGAATCCATTCTATTCCTAGGGGGATTAGCACCTGCCATTTGGATGTGACCTGGAGGAGAACCATGAGGGGATGGAGTTCTGGAAGGAGATACTGGGATTGTGTTTATGGGGGAAATGGGAAACAGTTGAGTGTTTAGGGAAACAGGGGTGTCAAATCCTTCCAAACCGAGACTAGGAGAGGGGAAATCAGCAGGGAAACACCCGAAATTTAAACTTCTAGAAGCTCCAACAGATGGTGTAATAGGGAAATGAGAAATAGCTACTGGAGTTGTCAAAGAAGGATTAAGAAAATTACCAGGATCACCTGATACAGCAGTTGAAATACCTTCTCGAGGGGCCTTTCCCTTTCTGATAATTTTCTCTGGGTCAGCTTCAGGTGTTGCTAAAGGCAGTTTTGGAGTAGACCTCATGTTTATGCCTCTGGAATCCGCAGCTGAAACAGTGGAGTCACATCAATGGAGTCTCTAGGTGCAAGTTTCAATCTTCAATGGTTATGATATCTGATGCACCTTCAGAATCAAAATCTTGTTGTCGTTCTATCCTAGGGAAAAGTATTCAATTCATTCCCCAGAAACGGCACCACGAATGTTAGCACTAGAAGTCACCTTCAGATTGCGTTGAAGGTAAGCCTAGTACCCATCAATTTATATGTCATAATGAATAGTTTTAAGGAGGTTGAATGGGCGCAGACTCAGGATAATATCATTTTAGCTCTGAAAACTGGACTAACATGCACAAGAAGTTGAGGTCTTGATCAAATTCAACCAATTAGTTGTAGTAAAGGTGAGTAGGGGGAAGAACTGGTGAGGAGAGTGTAGAGGTATGCTTTGGACATTCAGGCCTTCCAGCAGCCTAAGGAGGAAAAACTCAGAAAACAAGATCCTCTTGGATTCGAAGTTTCAGGAACTAAAGAGCATTAAAACAAGACTACAATCAAACATACATTACAATAATATTAAAACAACCATGTGAATCCCTCAATCATGGATACTTCAGCATCAAAGGAAAATAAGATGAAAATGAAGCTGAATTTCATTAAACAAGAAGTCTCAAAGCAAATTACATAACCAGAAAACCAGAAGCTTCATCAAAAGTTTACAATATGGGAGCCTAGCTCAACCATCGACCATAAAAAAATATCAAAAATGCCTACATATACTCAGGAGTGACTACAACCACCAACGTAGTGATCGAGTCATGCATTCAAGGCTTTACGTCGGTGAGTTTGTTGTCAGACTATGCATGTAGTTCTCTATCGAATGAAATCTCAAACAGTCTGGCGGTCCCTTTCGAGATTTCCATTTATGGGAGGAGAAGATGTCTCACCCATCATCCCTGACTTCATTAACCGTCTGCATCGGGATCAAAACGGGAAGAGTCAACGCAGCACCCACATATTGCTGGAATTTTGCAGGGAGAACTGGCAAGCAGACGTGGACGCTGACGATGAGGAGCTGGAGAGACGTTTGGCACAAATCGGCACGGAACGACCAGTGATCGGTGGCCAGGTGGAAACATGATTGGGAATGTGTGGGCACCAGTACGTGAGAGATGAAGTGTAAAGGCACAGGGGTGAGGATGTGGAGGCATAGGGGTATGATTGGTCAAGGGGGGATACGACAACATTAGCGGATGTGACATGGAGTGGGAGTGGAAGACACATGTTGGGAGGTGAGAGGGGAGATGTGACAGTGGGTAGAGGACAGGCGCGTGAGTGATTTGAGTGGAGGACACGTGTCTGAGGAAGCGAGGGCGATAAGCGGAAGCGATAAAGTGGTTATCTCGGGGGGGGGTAGGTGGTAAGCGGTAATGCGCAGGGGGGGGTCCAAGTTAACAAGGAGGTGACACAAAATTGGGGGGCTCGCGCCAGAAAACCACCTACTCAGACCCCCCCCCCGGCGTTAAAGGCAGAAGGTCGGGGGGGTCTGATATGGAATGAGGATCGTTGATCTGTGTGCTCTTTACCAAAATGCGCCAAGGCACCAAAACTTAGGATAAAGGTAAAAAGTGGGTTGCGCAAGCAACCCCTTCTTACATTTCTTCACCAAGGGCTATTTCCTAAAGGAAACAAAACACCCTTTAACATAGATATGTGCTAACACATCCCACCAGCCTAGTCCTGAAGTAGCAGTAAGTCTTGCTCCATGAGGTAATGAGTCTAGGTATCATGGTATGTGTCACTCTGATTATTGAAGCACTTGAATATGTTGCATTGAATTCTCCTTAATTTCATAATGTTTTCTTGGAAATTATGTTGTTTAACTTGTTCATACCTGGGAGGGTGACATGATTCCCTAGAAAGTTAGTCTCCCTTTAGGATGGGTTTCCACAGGGTGGGTCTATGAAATGTCATCGTCCATTCCCTCCATACGTACCACTTTCCATATTTATTCCTCTCATTTTTCCCCTACCTTTGTTCAGGCATTGGGATTTTCCACACTAGGAAGGGTTGTACCTTGCCTTGCGGGAAGAAGGGGATAAATTCCTAGAGGGTAAAAGTATCTAGCAAGAGTTAAAATCTAAAATGAAACCCTTGAGATGATTCACCCAAGGATTCCCAAGCAAAAAGTAAAAGGCTTCTCAATAAGAAAAGGGAACCCGTAAGATAAATAAACACTCAAGGTATTAGTTGGTGGATGGGAGGTCTCATCATGATCCAGCCTATTATGACCATGGGCATGTAGCGGTATGACACTACCATCTATCTGGTCACCAAACCAGGGTAGTGTCTCTTGGTGGCATAGCCAAGAGAAAGGGGGTCTCATCACAAGCCAGCCTTCTCATCTCCGTGAAATGCTTGTGGGTAAAGTTGTCACCTCTGGTCACCAAGCCATGACAATGTCCCTCAGCTATTCCCTTGAAGCATAAAAGAAAAAGATAAAATGTAATAAAACTAAGAATAAAAGGCGTTGAATGGGCTAGGAAAGAATGACATCTGTGACAAGGTATAGCTCGCCCTCTACAAAGGCACCCATAGGTAATATCTACATTTCCCTGTTATCACTGCACCCCATGCCCAAACCCTTACCCCACACCACCTCACACACACTTACATAACCTAGATTGGTTCTCACCGGGGAAACACCCCAAACTTAAGGAGGCTTATCCCAATAGGACACCCTGATACCTTCTCCAAACCTAACTTGTTAAACAGCATAATGTATTTGAGCATTTGTCTGGGTAAAGGGGGGTTTTATGCACATGTTTGGGTAATTTGATTATTAGATGTGATTTACATGCTATGATCCTTGTGACTTATGAACCCCTAGAGGGTGTGCTTGTTGTTGTTGCAAGACTTTACCGATGGACAAGTCCATGTGGGGGAATGAGTAGCTCAGACCTCCATCGGGATGAAGGCCCACAAATGGATGTTGTAGCCCCAAGTAGGGGCAAGAAGACATCATAGAATTGCACCAGGAAGAAATAAAGATGTTTCCCTTGGAGACACTCCGACAAACGTAGAACCAGGGGGATATTTCTCTTCCACCTAGACATTGGCCCTTGATATCCCATGATGTCATCATTATGACCTTGGATGTCATACAAAGTTAGGGTTTGCATTTATAAGGGTAGTTGTGTGTTGGTTGGCACGTGTGGCATCATCCAGGGACTTTGGAGGCCAAACGTTCTGCATATGGGGCCCAACATTCCAACCTAGGATCTCAACATCACCCTAGAATGGCATGACATCACCCTTGGAGATGATTTTAGGGTTTAATTACTTTGATTTATGAAAAAACTGGATTTTTGATGTAATTTGGCCAGGTCAGCCTTTTTATGACCTAAAATTAATTAAAGGTCATTAATATTATATAAATAGAGAGAAAGTACCCTCATTTTTCAGGATCACTCATCACACACTTAGTTTGGACTAAAATATGCGCCCTCTTTAAGGGCTATTGGTTGAAATAACTAGTGTGCAACTTCTTGGAGAGGCTTATTTTGGTGTATCTTGGCTATTTTTCATGGTGAAAGATCTTCAACCAGGGTTGGCTTGGTTATTCTTGGTGAAGTAAGTAGAAAATATGCAATTTTTTTATGCTAATGAATTATTGTGGTAAATTCTACTTGTTTCATGTTAAATATTATGAAATTGCCTGCTTAAACCCTAGGAGAGAAACATAAGTTACTTCTTTCTCTCTATAGTTTTCCACTTGTTTAAATTTCTAAAGTGCACCTTGTTTAAGAAGTAGCTACTAGATCCCTAAAGTGCTAGCTCGCTAGTAGCGTTACTCTACTTTCCTATTGCATATATTATTTCAATAGTCTAAGGAAGGAATTTTGCTAGGGCCTGGGATTCCTTACTTTCTAGCAAATTTCTCTCTAGGATTTGGATGTTTGAGGCCTTGGGTAACCAACACCTTATCCTTTGAAAAAGTATTATCATTGATAATTTGTTCCAAGTTTTCCCATTGCTATTGTGACTCCGTGAACCCTAAAAGGCACTAGTCTACTCATTATAGTGAATGATTGATTAAAAAAACACTTAAACCTTTCTTCTTGAACCTTTTCTAACTTTTACTAACCCTAAACTAGACTAATTCCTTATCTAAATTGATGTTGTTGCAAATCTTTTCTACAACCATACAAATTTATACTAATTTGTTGCATTTGCCTACATAAATTGCTCCCATCTCATTCAGAAATTGCTTGTGACAATTTCCAATTAATCTACTAGATAAATGCTAAGTTTGAGTGGTGTTTCCTTGCAATTTTGAGCACTAGAATTTGTTGTTGTTACAAAAGATTTCTACGGCTATCTAACTGTAGAAAATTCTCTGCAAAAGTGACATATAATGCTAGCTAGACATTTCCAAATTTGCTTGTGACAACTTATTATCATTCTGCTAGGTTAAAGTTACACTTTATTGTCTTTTTCAAGCAATTTCAAGGAATGTTCTTTGTGGATGTTACAAAATACTTATTGTTGTTGTAAACTATCACATCACTGCAAATCTATATCAGCTAGCTCATTTTTCAAAGGTTCATGGTCTTATGAAGCATTAACATCATTTGGTACTTGAAAGTTGCTATATTTTTCGTGTGTTGTCTTGTTCTTGGAAGGTACACCATATATTCACTTTGCTTCATCTCTTAAAGACCTAGAGAACCTTTTGACTTGAGTGACTAGTGAGAGGGGGAATTTCTTGCATCCTTGCCTTAGTCTTATCATCCCTTTAGGTCACTGGGGACGTCTCCCCTAGGGTAACTTTAGTTTACTCCTAAACAAAAAGGGGTTTCCTATTAAGGTGATGGTGATAGGTCACCCCTTATTACGCCAATCTTGCATCCACTTGCCTTGGGCTTTGGGAAAGTATATATTATGCGATAACAATGTGCAGATATGGAGTAGATCAAGGGTGTTAAAGTGAAGAAGGGTATTCTTCAGAGTCTGAGTAACAACAATATTCTTCGGATTCCACTTTAGTAAAGAGTTCGTCGTTGTCTGAAGTGAAGGATCATCTAATCAGAGTCCAAATAACCAAGGCTCTGTCAGGATATGATATAAAAATGTTTAATTGGAGTCTGAAATAAGAAAGGAGTTTGAAATTTGTGTAGCAAGATTCTAATGGTTTGAATTCTGAGTAACTACGGTATTATTTGGAGTCCACTTTAGTAAAGAGTTTGTCATTGTCTAAAGTGAAGGATCATCTTATTAGAGTCCAAATAACCAAGGCTTTGTCGGGATCTGATATAAAAAGGCTTAATTGGAGTCTAAAATAAGAAAGGAGTCTAAATAGATAATATTCCAAATATATTTGGGTTGTCGATCTGAAAAGAGGTTTTCCCAGATCTAATATTCATCATTGATTTATTTAAACACAAAAACAAATGTCTTGGCTTAAGACCACGTATAATCGTGAATTGGAACCCTGATTTTGCATTGTTGCTTTGTACACATCGTGTTGAAGCCCTGACTGGACCAATTTATTCGCACTACAAAATATTGACTCTAATCGACCCTTACTCACTTTAACACCCTCGTTCTAGTTTATATCTTCACATGATATGCTACAATAATAAATATTCTATTTGACCACTACACACAATCGATCTTTGCACAAAAGAGAAATTAAACATGCAGGAAAACACAAACACACAATTATGATCTTTTATTGAAACTGGAAGGAATATTAGTAATAAACCATAATAAAACAATCCTTCTTGTTCTCTCTCGGACCTCTGCACATGCACACACACATAATCCCAAAATTCCCACTCTCCACACTCAAAATATTTCCATAACATAAAAAAATAAAAAATATCCCAACTCTCAAATCTTTTCTAAATTGATAACTAAATCTTCTCCCAAAATCTCTAACAATATCCTTAATTAACTATTTGTTCTACTTCATAGGAAACTAATTGACATTTATTCAAACCATAAAATCCTATGATATCTTCTAAAGATATCCAACTAATTATTACAAATAAAATATTTTTTTAAGGAAACCAACTTCCTTTAGTAAATGTTTGTGACCCTTAGATGAATCTCAAAATTTACTATTTTGATGCTCTTGCATCAACATATGTCCCCTAATGAATGAATTTATAAGGGGATATGATGGTTGGAATTCATTATAATACCACAAAGGAAGCTACTAAGTGGGGCTTGGTAGAGTTCATCGGACTTGGGATCATGAAAGTACCTGCAACAAAAACCAAGGCATGTAGTTAATTCTCTGCTTGAATGCTATGGTTGGTTTCATGTAGCTCATTGATCCATGCCTTCTTCAATGCTTTTCCCATCTTGTCTTCAACACCTGCAATCCCTGTCAATCCTGCTCTAATACCACTTGATCTGAAATCGGGGTGACACTGATACTAAGCTTGACTTGGTTCTAAGCCACTTAATAAAGGTCAGATTTACAATTGCATATCTATTGAACTTGATTGCATCAAAGGTGAAAATATGGACTTATGAAGACTTGAATCCAAATTGAATATAACTTGGTGAATGTGTAGTTAGTCCCATAGTCCATTACTTAATGAATTTAATCAACATAATTGCATAAATAAAACATGCTTAAGAAAACATGAGACAAAATATCAACACATGAGGCAAGAGATCATCGACTTGTTAATAGAGTTCACCATAACCTTCTAGCTACATCTTTGGATCCACTTGGAATACTAATCATTGTATTATCCTTCCTTTGAAAGGGCTGGAATCTTCTCAAAAAAGTGGCACATGCTCCAAAGTTCTCACATAAGTGACATTTCTTCAGACACTAGAAGGATTACATTCTCCCCAATGGAGGGGGATCAACTCTCCCAATGAAGGGGATTAAAAACCATAAGCATGATTTCTTGATTCTCTCCTCAAAGAGCTCTTAAAAGAGCCTCCACATATGACCTCCAAAATATCTCCCAATAAAGGGGTTTAAATAATTTCTGTAGTCTCCACATTCATGGAGACAAGATCCACAATTTTAGGATCTAATAACCACTCAAGGACAAAAGTGATAAAACTAATAACCACTCAAGGACAAAAATGAGAAATTTTCTCAACCAACCTTGACTTCCCTTGAGACTAGGAAACCACTTGTAATAGAGGAAGAGTCCAAACCAACTCAAGAGACCCTTAACTTCCTCCTTGAGACTAGGAAACTAATTTGTGAGTTGGATTCTCACATAAAAATAATTTTCCATTTTTACAAATAATACGTGAGATAGTTGGATTCTCACATAAAACTAATTTTCCATTTTTACAAATAATTCTCCATTTCCACTCATTCCAAGTATTCCTCTTTTTTCCAATTTGGATGACTAATACGTGAGTTTCTCATACTCATTCCAAGTATTAATAATTTTTACAATTTAATTAAATCATTCATGAGCATTAATTATTTATTGCCATATTTTAATGATCTTCTCCATGGTGTGTGAAATAATAATTCCTTCTGTGGATATCCTCCTGGATCATGGAAGGATCGTCCAATAGAAGATGCAACTTGGATGATTGTTGCAGAAATCCAGAAGCATGGCAAGCAAGTTGAATACCTCATGGAAAGGAGTCCATGAATATTTTCTTCTTCGGGAGTCTCATGCAGGAGCATAAAAACAATAAATTTTGAGATTGACCTAAGGGTCACAAACATTTACTAAAGGAAGTCAGTTTCCTTAAAAAAATTATTTTAATTGTAATAATTAGGTGGATATCTCGAGAAAATATCATAGGATTTTATGGTTTGAATAAATATCAATTAGTTTCCTATGAAGTAGAACAAAAAGTTAATTTAGGAGATTGTTAGAGATTTTGGGAGAAGATTTAGTTATCAATTTTAGAGATATTCGCAAGTTGGGAAAAAAATTTATTTTTTTATGTAATGGAGAGATTTTGAGAGTGGAGAATGGGAATTTTGGGATTATGTCACTGTGAGTGTGAAAAGGTCTAAGAGAGACCAAGAAGATTATGGTTTATTATTAATATTCCTTCCAGTTTCAATAAAATATCATAATTGTGTGTCTCTATGTTTTCCTGCGTGTTTATTTTCACTTATGTTCATAGATATGTTGTGTGTAGTGGCCAACAGAGTATTTATGATTGAAAGAGATCATGTGCATATCTGAACCAGATCGAGGGTGTTAAAGTGAAGAAGGGTCAATTAGAGTCAATATTTTGCAATGAAAACAGATTGGACCAGTCAAGGATTCAACACGATCTGTATAGAGAAACAAAGTGAAACCAGGGTTCTAGTTCATGATTTTGTGTGGTCTTAAGCCAAGGCCTTTGTGTTTGTGTTTAAAGAAATCAACAACGGAGATCAAATCTAGGAAAACCTCTTTTCAGATCAATGGCTAAAATCTATTTGGAATATTATCTATTCAGACTCCTTTCTTATTTTGGACTCTAAAATAGCCTTGTTATATCGGATCCCAATGGAACTTTGGTTATTCAACCTATGATCAGATGATCCTTCACTTTGGACTCCAAAGAAATATTTACTAAATCAGACTCTGAAGAATACCCTTGTTACTCAGAATCTGAACCATCAAACTCTTTCTACATAAATTTACTATGAATCGTTGAACTTTGATCCATTAGAGTGTGAGTGCTTAAAAACACTATGACATAAAGACTTTGATAACCTATTGCTTGAGAATTAGAGTTTGAATTCAGATGGAGGTTGAAGGGAATAACTTTGTGAATTATTTAGCACCAGTTGAAAACTATTAGCAATTGAATCAAAGAGAGATTTTCATTATCAAGAGCATTTCAAGCAATCCGTCATCATATGTTGTAGCATATTTTTCCACCCTCATGGCTTAGATTCCTTTATTTGGTCATTATCCCCTTCATATTAACCCCTTGTAGCTTGAGCCCACTTTGAACTCTACCCAAAATACCTCCTCCTTAATCCACACACACTTTCTACTCATAGTAGGAGCATGTACATTCCCTTTTCCTTCATCAAAGGAATGTGTACCTTCAGAATGGCTAAAAAATATAAAACTTTATGAAAATTACATTCTCTTAAGTGGGTTTTACAGGAAAAATACTTTTGTAACTCCCTAAAACTTGTGGAAAATTGTATCAACCATCTTGAAATGGTAAAAAAGAGGCCTAATGGAAGTAAAGGATAGAAGAGAGAGAGAGAGAGAGAGAGAGAGAGAGAGAGA